>JAYEVJ010000166.1:0-189229 GCA_036346265.1 Melocanna baccifera | reverse complement strand
CGGTTCGGGCTAAAGGTGCACGTGCACCATGGCCCTTCATCGACCGTGATATGCCAGCCCCAAGCGCGACAAAGCAACGAGGCATATCTCACTTGGAGTTTGCACTCGTGAGCTTGCAAGATGTCATCCATAGGAAATCTGCCCTCGCTTTCGTCAGAGGATTGGACGCGCAGCCATCTCGACGGTTAAATGGGTCAAGCTAGCAGGAGTGGCGGAGGCCTCGCTGATTTTCTTCTGCTTGTCTTCGCACCTCATCTCCGACGTAATCAGCAATCTCTTCTAAGAGATGCCTTGATCTCTCTCGTAGCCGTATGGCCACGCCGGCTTTGTTTCTCTTCCTACTCCGATAATTCGGGGTTATATGAGAAACCTTGATTCCAAGAAACATAAAACCCAAGGCCTCTCGTACAACCCGGGTGCTCCTTGTTTCCCAGTGCTGCGGAGAGTATATCTTTCTCCGTAATTGACTGGAATGATCCCTGGGAAGATTTGACACTCAATGCATCCTGCAAGAGCCCGACATGTCACTTAGTTTTCAGGGAAGTAGTGGAGTAATTACAAGCTATGTAGTTCGATATCTTACCAGGCGATGGGACACTTATTGGTCTGCAGGGTTCCGGAAGGAGATGTCCCCCGACGATGTGGTAGATGACCTTGCTCTAGACTGCGGGATTTTACCTGCATACCAGCTGTGCCGAGTCTGTGGGGATGTGTGTTTTTTGTCTGGAGGGTCTTGTGCGCCGCGCTTGCACTTCTGAAAGCTTCGGTCGTCTTCATCGCCTTAAACTCGTCCCATTATGGTTCCAGGAATGGATACCTGTCAAAGGGCGTTAGATCCTTCTGCACATAGTCCTTGACAAGCACGCTCTTGAAGTTCTTCCATGCTTTGCACGCCGCTAAACGCATGTCGCTGTACGCAGTCGTGGTGTTCTTCTCGATCTCGAACGATGCAAAAATCTTTGTCGCCAGCTCACGCTTCGAAGTCTCACTCACGCTCTTCCACGAATCGAATGTGATCTCAATTCATTCTCGCAACTATTATGATCGTCTTCAAATGCCCTTACCGCTTGTGAGGAAGGAGAGGTCCTGATCTATGGACATCCGTGATGGTAAATCGGCCCTCGGCTTTTTCGATAGTCCTCTTGCTTTGCGTGTTGATTTTGGAGCGACACTTCGCGATGATGTTGAAGAATGCGCGATGACATGTTGACCTTCTCATATATACGTAAATAATGCGATATAAGCACATACTTAAATTTAATTCCAATATATATATATACATATATTCAAGTATACATATACATATCTAAGTTCATTAGCAACATATATATACATATACATATGCATATGCATAACAATAAGATTTAACAACAATAAGACTTATGAAATAGCAAGAATATATGTTCAAGTGCCTATTCTTTCCTAGATATACAACATGCATGATACTGAGGCATAAAAATGACTTAATCAACATATACACATATAAATATTTTAAGTTATTCAAGTAGAAATTTATGCCCAAAATAAATATCATGTATCTAAAATCAAGATAATGCTATGCAATGCTTATATGACAACTATATATTAGATCTTGAGCTTAAATCAAAATTTTCTATTAAAAGAAACTACTGATCATGAATATAACTTATGGACAATGAAAAGATCACCATAATCAATCTAACATTCATTTGATATGAACAATATTGATTATAACAGTAAAAGATCAATACGTAGAATTGAAGATGGACTCACCGAGTGGATTCTCGGCGATGAGAGGAGCTCGAGCGTGGACGAGGTGGTTAACGGCTCGACCGCCGACGAGGCGACGGCGATGGCCTCGGGGCGGAGGCGGCGCGACGGGTCCGGAGGAGGAGGCGACGGCTCGACGGAGGCGGCCGGTGACGGCTCAGGGACAGCGCGCGCGACGCTCGGGGATCGAGAGCGACTAAGTCTAGGTTGGTATTGCTAATAATCGGCGCAGTACGCGCAAAACCCAGCCGGGGTTTTATATAAAAGCTTATTACAGATTTGTTCTAATATTAGAACCGTTTATAATAATAAATATCATGCATTTGTTTCGAGATAATAACCGCTCGTGATATATATGATATCGCAGACGGTTCGATCTCGTAATCGTATGTGATATCATAGATATCACGATTTGCCTCGAAGTTTAGAACCGCTCGTGATATTAAATATCACGACGCTTCGAGTTTAGAACCGTCAGGATATTAATATCACGCATTTGCTCTAATCTTAGAACGGTTCAGTGATAATAATCACTGCATTTATTCTAAACTTACAACCGCCTGTATATAAGCCTTTGCCTCGCTCAGTAGTTAATATAATCGCACCAACTCGCTTTCAATAAGCCTTTGCCCAACTGTAGTTATTTCTTTACAACAACCCAAAGATATTTCTTTACAACAGCCAATGAACATAGAGATACATTTGTATGACTCATTCTCAAAATTCACCTATATATCACACACATACATGCATGCATTGTTATATACATTAATGCCAATTCACATATACATCCCATACATGCATTGTTATATACATTAATGCAAATGCCCATATATGTCGCCATTCTCATTCCACTTGCTTATTTCCTTTAAAAATTAACTCTTCATGATGATCAATGCGACGTAACTAGTTTCACACAATGTTCGCCGTCGACTTATGCCATTTCCAAAAGGAGGTAACTCACAAATTGATTGTATTTTTCCTCGCCCACTACATTCTCTACTCCGATAATTCTCCTTTTCCATGAAGAACTATATGGCGCTTCTTATTTGCCGGTCGGTTACATAGAAAACTTGAGTAACTTGGTTGGCGAGCACGAATGGTTCGCCTTTGTACCCGACACGTTGGAGGTCCACGTAGTAACACCGCACTTGTCAACCTTCACCTGTGGAGATGTACCCAATGACAAAGAAATAAGGAGATCTTGAAAACCACATAGTCGAGCTCTCAAATCTCTTTTATGAACCAATAGTACGAAGTTTCATCCCATCGCATCGAACGATCTATGCGACACCACTGCTCGTTAGTGCTCTTTACATCCCGAGCTCGTGTAGAATGTGTACCCATTTATGTCATATCGCTGTCATGTCACAATCAGAATGTTGGCCCTTTTGCCAACCATGTCAAGATCTCACTAGACGAGCTCCTAGCGATTTGCTCTTTAACCATTGGTTGAACCGATCGTTGTGTTGTCTCATGATCTAAACATCCGCCGCATCGATTTCATTGTCGTAGTACATCCTTGTGCCGGGTCGACATAAGGGGTCACTTACCATGTGTTGCAAGATCGTGAAATGGGCTTGCGATACGCTGCCCATATCCGGAGTGATTGCTTTCCTTCCTATAGTTCCGATACTCTTGAGCCTCCCTCATGACGAGATTGAGGCATACCTATCGCTGAATCTGAGCCATATAATCGACACAAAACTCAATGGCCTCTTCGCTTGCATAACCTTCAACGATGCCGCCCTCGCCGAGATCGATTCCGCACATAGGACTTGAGAATTCCCATGAACCTCTCAAACGGTACATGCTACGAGGAATACGGGTCCGCACATTTTTATCTCCCACACAACATGAACAATGAGATGGACCATGATATCAAAAATGAAGGAGGAAAATACATCTTAAGATGACATAGAGTCATCACCACCTCGCCTGCAGAGCATCTAGTCCTTCAGATCGATGACCTTCCGAGCAATTGTGTTAAAGAAATAACATAGCCTCATGATTGTCTCATGACTTTGATCGCAAAATATTCCGAATTGCAATAGGGGCATCTGTGTCATCGACATGACAATCATGAGACTTCATTCTATTTAACTTCAAATCTTGCATCGAAACAAGTTTCTTCACGTTGTCGGAGTAACAGACGGAACTTTGACACCATGCAAGCATAGGCATGCTTCTATTTTCGGCCTTGACAGAGTGTAACACACAGGAAAGGTACGCTTGTCCATTATCCGTTGTTCTCGGTGCTAACTCACGCTCGATGTCCATATCGGCCCAGTAAAACCGCGTTGACGCCGCCCTTGTTTTATCACGAATGTTCAGAAGAGACCAATCAAGCTCGTCACATACATTCTTTTCTACGCATGACGCCGATGCAATGTCGAACATTTAGGTACTCCCAATAAGGTAAGTCCCAAAATATTGATCTCTTCTTCCAGACGTTCTTCTCACGACCCCACAATTTACGGCCCTTTTCGAGGATAACATCTAAATCCTTAACCATATTATAAGTCTCTTTTCCGCTTAAATGCCTTGGAGTTGAACCGCCCTCCTTCTCTCCACAAATTATTTCTTCATCTTGTCAGATGGGTGAGCCCTCCGAAGGAATCGGCGGTGACGTATGTACACGATTTTACGTGAGTGTTTCAGCCACATACTCTCGGTACCATCTAAGCAGTGAGTACATGGTTTGGCACCTTTTGTACTTTGGCCTGACAGGTTAGTAAGGGCAGGATAATCATTTATGGTGTAGAACAATAAGGAGCGCAGTAAAGTTCTCTCGCTTGTATGCATCCCACACTGCACTTCTTCGCCTCATAGTACTTTTAGATCTTCCACCAACGGCGCTAGGTACACATCAATATCATTCCTGTGTTGCTTTGGCCCTTGATAAGTATCGACAAAGAAAATATACTTTCGCCATACACAACCAAGGAGGAAGGTTATAGATGCAAAGAGTCACGGACAAGTGCTATGTCGGCCGCTCATGCTATCAAAGGATTCATTCCATCCGTACTCAATCCAAAGCTTATATTCCTCGGTTCAGCATCAAATCGCAAAGCACCTATCGATGTTTCTCCACCGGGTGGAATCGCAAGGTGTCTCAAAGATTCCATCCTTCTTGCGCCCTCCGAGTGCCATCGTAGCGCTTTGCCTTCTTTGGATTAACAAAACCGCTTCAAACGGGAAATTATAGGAAGATACCATGCCACCTTTCCAGAGGTCCTCTCTTCACCTCTGCTCCTTGCCATCATTATCCGATTGATTGTTACGCTTGTATCGAGATGCGTTGCACACTAGATGCATATGCATGTTTGCATACTCTTTACTGAGAGGATACAAATGTTCGACATGCATGTATTCTTTCCACTTCTATTCCCAATGGACTAAGAACCTTCTTAGCTTTATACGTGGTTTTAGACAACTCATTTCTCCGAAGCATGTCCGCTAAAAGACCTAGCAACACGTGAAACTCTTTGTCGGACCAACCGTTGCTTGCCTTCAATTTCAACAGCTCAAGCACATACCGACAACTTCGTGTACTTTGACTCGCGGCGACGTGAACAAAGGTTTCTCTCGAGTCCTCCATCAAGCCTCGAATTTAATATACTCTCTCATCATAGTTCTCTTCTACATCACGAAGCATCCGATCCAGATTGTCATCATGCACTTATCCGAATCCAACCACAATCATCATCCAAAGAAGATATCATTGACTTCACCGCGATGTCATCCAATGTATATCATTGACTTCGCCGCGATGTCATCCGCGATATATCATTGACTTCGCTATGATCGGTCCAACACGATACCTCTTTTTGAAACCCTCCAAATCAAGTGCGCCTAATCGCTTCTCGATTATTAAACATCTTCAAATTCTCATAGTCAGTGCATGGACAATACATATATTCCACCCCCTTATTCAATATATCCTCCTCGGCAGCTCTTGTAAAAGCAGATACGCCATTAATATACTCTTCACTCACACGGTTTGCGGTATACATCCAGCTTCGGTCCTATATAATGTACATATATAACAATTTAGTATTAAAATTAATTTAATTAATTATTACTACATATATACCACATGCATTGAGGCTAGCTAAATCTAAATTAGCTAGATCTTCAAAGTATATATATATATATATAATAGTTCACTGAAAATTAATTAGCTAGATCAAACTTATTTTGATATTGCAACCAAAAACAAATTTCATTACTAACCATATCTAGGGCAACCAAGAACTCAATGAATCTTCAAAGCTCTCCTGCCAAATAAGCCTCCTTCCACAAAAAAATGGCCTGAAAGGTTTGTCGCCTCCAGCTGCAGCACCGGGCTAAGATCTGGATCGAAATAAAGACACATGCGGTCTGAGCGGCGCAATAGATACATAGCAAGATTATCACGCATTTGCTTTAAAAAAACCCGCTCAGTGATATTGACTATCACGCACGGTTTGTAGTTAAAAACCGTCAGGATATCAACCATCACAGACGCTTTTTAGTTAAAAACCGTCTGTGATATTCCCGATTATCACAAACGGTTCGTTACTAAGAACCGTCAGGATACTCATCGCTGCACGGTCTCCAAAATAAAACCGTCTTTGATAGCGCAATCGACTCGGTAGCACTATCGTTATACTAAACGCCTCAAAGATACGAACCGCCTCGATCATTAATTTGGTATACGAACCATCTCTGCTAAAGGTTAAATATGCGCGCCGGCCTAATTCTCAACGCAGTACATGCAATATGGCTTCAGTGGTCATCTCCTTCCTCTCATTTGTTCATCAAGAGTTGTTCGGCTAGAACCTTGCACAGGCGACCAGCAATTTACATCTGGAGCAGCTTCTCCGCACACGCCCTGCTCTCCTTCCCCAACATTTTTGCATCCGTCAGCTCGACCTGATCATCCGCCGTCGACAGAGGCGTCTCGCTGCCGCTCAAGAAAGGGAGTTTGCCCTCACCCTAGTTCTTCTCAACAATGTGCACAGAGCGGAAGAAGCTCTTGTGGCATTGCATAGACTAATGGATAGCATTGCCGATTAAGCAGAAATGGCAGAGTCTGAGGAAGCTTACAATGCAATCCTCTACGAGATTATGGACTATGCTACTGATCATTTGCCCAGGCTGGAGGAGGAAGTGCTGAGGGCAAGGACAATCTTAACGGCGTTCGAAAACTCAGCGGCTGATTCAACGGACAAAGTCAAAGAAGAAGCGTACGAAGCCCTGAAGATTAGAATATGAGAATCTCTTTATGTGCGACTTTTGTAATAAATTTGCCTTTAATTTATGATCTCTTGTCTCAGTAGTTCTGTAGGTTATAAGTTATTAGAAGCAATGTGTAATACAAACCATTCTGTAATTATATATTAACATCGGACAGACAACATCACAGACGGTTTTGTATTACAAACCGTCTGTGATAATTCTAAGATTATCAGAGATGGTTTGTAATACAAAACCGTCTGTGATAATCAGCTTATCACAGACGGTTTTAAATAAAAAACCATCTGTGATAATGCCAGATTATCACAGACGGTTTGTAATAAAAACCGTTTGTGATACGGAAATATCACAGACGGTTTATTGGTAAGAACGGTCTGTGATACTCGTTTTCTCCAACGCCATCAACACGCATTTGGTGTCCAAATTAAAACCGCTCAGAATGTCGTTCTCACGCATGCTTTGTCAAACCGTCTGTGATTTGGCGTCTAGTATTAGGCTTTCTGTAGTAGTGATTGGAAAATTTAATACATAGCCATGATGCAAATATATATATATAGCATGGTCAATTGCTATATGGACTAGTATAAAGTGCAGCTCTATCCCACCATGCAATGATAAGATTTATTATATCATTGAACTGATAGGTGTACTTGTCAGAATTTTATTATTTTTTCAAAAGAAAAGGTTTAGGATCACTGACATATGGGCCCACGTCTATGGACCGCGTCCACGGAAAAGGTGCATGGTTCACAGTGGATCGAGCTCATGGTTGACGAAGCAATGCCACGGAGCCAACATGTGGGTACTGACTTGACTCAGATATGCTGTCATGGCGGGGATGTAGCTACCACATGGCTCGATGGCGATGGTGGTGCACGGGGACCGATGGTCACTAACGCTACTTCTTGATGAGTGCGGTGTCCTCTAGGGTGGAGCCAAGACCACTGAACTTGCTCTCTAGCCCACTGATCTTGCTAGCAAACTCATTGATGGAGTCGCCTTCCTTCATGCGCAGGGTCTTGAATTCACTTTTCAAGGTCTGCAGCTGTGCCTTCTTCACTCGATCGACGCCAAGATATCTCGTCTTCAAGCTTTCCCATGCCTCCTGGGTTGTCTTGTTCTTCGCAACCTAGTGGAGCACATCCTCGAGAATAGCCTGAAAGATGCATGCTAGTGCCATCTTGTCCTTCCTCCTCTCCACGACCACTCCAGCCGCAGGTTCGATCACCTCCTAGATGTCCTACGCCTCCATACACACACCTCCATCTTAATTGCCTAGGTGGAGTAGTTGGAGGAGATGAGCATCAGGTACTGGAGAGACGCCTCCCTCCCTCGTTGACCGTGCTAGTGGTGCTGTCGTCTGCTTGGTGGTGGACTTCATGTTGAAGCGAAGATATTTGGGCATGCACAAAACCGAGAACTCAGGCTCTGATACCAATTGTTGGGACTGAATCTCTCAATCCTCTCTCGTCACTTTGGATAAACACACACATTGGGAGACTAATGTAATATTGGGATTGAATCACTCAATCTTTTCTCTTGCTTCGACTTGACTATATTTGACAAGATTTACACGGTTTAAATAAGCCTCATGCATATACACATGACCTCCATGCACCTACTAACTTGGCCTATTCTCATGCCTCCTGGAATCTCTCCACGATCTCATGAGACCGCTTCTCACGGCTGCGACCACTTCTCACGGCGGATTGCTTCTCATGGCTACGACCGCTTCTCATGGCACGTCAATTTCCGGCCTCCCTCGTACTCAGATGCTCCGACTACTATAGTGTTCTTTTGACTACTATAGTGTTTTTCGACTGCTACAGTGTTCTTCCGAGCACAACTTACAACCATGATGCTACAATATTCTTACGAGTACTATAGCTACAACTTCACACATACTCAGAGTCTTCGACTGCATTTGTGCTTGGAGTCTTCGACCATGGTCACTTTGACCACATCTACTTTGACCACGACCACTTCTACCATGTTCACTTCGACCACGGTCACTTTGACCACGCCTTCAATTATTGCTTCGCGGTGCGGCTTCGTCTGTGGCTTTGGCCACGGTTTCGGTGGTGGCTTACAAATCATCAAGATTAATTGTAACACAGAAGAGCTAGGAGAGGAGGATGCACAGCTCATATCACATGAACTTTCCCTTATTGACAAGCTCATGATACAACTTACAACTTTCTCCATGTCATTCCCTTCTATTGCACTAATAAAACCTTTAACAATGCATTGCTTCACTAAATCACCCTTACAAATTATGTAAACCACAACATATTCCTCTAGTTTCATATGAAACTTTATTGAGTTGTTCAGAACATTTATATTGGTATAAAAAAACACTATCAAAGAATAATTCTCTTGATCCACCTTTACTAAGCAATTTCATCTTAAAAATATACTAAACTAACTCGTGCATTGTTATGGAAATTATATTATATTTTTAATTTAATAAGGGATTTTTGAATAATAATTAATTGACTAGGATGTTTAGATAAAGTATTGTAGCTAGTTAACCAAATAAAATTGTATGATTGTAACCCTACGTAATAAGTTAATTAGGTATACGTTGATGTATAGCTGAAAAAATTGTAAGAAAAGAAAGTTTGTCCACTAAAAAACAATTTTTAGTAAATATATGTGCCATCATCTACTTATTATAATTTAAATTCTCAAATGTTTGTGAAATATTATGTTTCGGAATGAAGAGTGGTGGAAAGCTTAATCATTTACTAGAAGAAAATAGAAGTGAGGAAGATAATGTGGATATAATAGGTAAAATTGCTTTCTTATATAGGTTAATGTGTACCCTTTAGATATATCTAAAGTGGGTTCCTGTGTTAGTATCTATTTTAGTACCTTTTAAGGGCATGTTCATATTAGCTTTTGCTGATGACTTTTTGCTACGGCTGATGAATAGTAGTGACTAATAGAAGCCGCTAATGAGTAGTAGTGGCTGATGAATAATGGTGCATTATGTAAAAAAGACGGTGCAATGAAAGACATTACAACATTTAGACCGCCATGCGACTTATGGAATTGTGATATAATATAGAATTGTGATATAATAAAATACAAAGTACGTTACAATATGTGAAAGCAAAAGGTAGTGGCTGATAAAGCAGTTTATAGAAGTTAGGCGTTCTTATTGGCTTCTACTCCTGAAAGTAGAAGCCAATATCAACAGGTCCTAAATATCTCAATGAACGGTTGTAGAACGCATGGGTATCTATCTCAAATGCAACTTAATAGAGTGATCTACAGTGTATAAGTATCTAGCTTAGGTGCATTTGTGTCCGGTGATCTTAAAATGAATTGCGAAAAAATTGGTGATGTGACGTTTTCTTGTGCTTTATTTTGCACTCAACTTTTACTATTTTAGCACCATTTAAATATCTTAATGAAAGTTTATAGAGTGCATATAGTTTCCAGCTTAAGTGTAACTGAATAGAGGGTTCGTGTACAAATGTCTAGTTTAGGTACAATTGTGTGCGTCAGATCTAAAATCGAACGACGAAAGAAAAAGGTGACGGAATAGCGCTCTCTCGTGTTTTTGCACTTTCACTTTGCGCTCAACATTTTAATAGAAGATCAAGACTTGGAGTTATAACCACAGGATGTATGCCCTACAATCTCAGCTTATGTCACTGTTAGTATTGACGACGATCCATCCAAATGCGTATGGAGAGAGTACAGGCGACGATGTTGACTAGAAGTGCATCGGCACGCACGACGACGGCAGGCGGTGGTGCACAGTGGACGGATAGCTCCGGCGAGATGCCAAGGAGGACGACGGACGATGCATCACGAAGGGCGGTGATTTCCTTGAATCTCAGCTCCACATATATATATAGGAACAAAACCAAAAAAGAAAGAAAGAGAGAAAAAAAAAGAAACTAACCAAAAAAGAAAGAGAGAGAGAAAAAAAAGAAACTAAACCCTAGAGTTATGGGCCAGAGTTCCTTGAGAGTCCGTCGCCTTCAGCCCAGTTGGCCTCACGGTGTTGGGCCGTACAAACGAGTTAGGCCCTGCTCGTTTCAGCTTTTTTTAGCTTCAGTTTTTTTCACTATTCAGTAATTTATTTTTTTCTGAATTTTTTTAAATTTTTTGAGCTTTTTTGCATTTTTCTTTTTTTCCCGTGTTCTTTTGTATTGTCCGTGATGGGCTAATATATTTTTTCTATTTTTACGTTTTTTAAATTTAATTATGTCTAAAAAGCCAAATCAGCTATAGTAAAAAAATCAACTACAGTAAAATTTCAACTAAAAGTCAGAAAAAACAACACCAAGTCCGCGCGTCTTAGGTGACGGCCTCGCCCACGGAGAAAGACCGAAGCAAACTGGGGGCTTCTTTGAGAAACCGCACCTACGTCGCAGAGGAAGCACACAGATCTGGGGGCTCTTGTGTTTTTGCACTTTCACTTTGCTCTCAACTTTTTAATATGCACTACAACGTCAGTTTATGTCACTATTAGTATTGACGACGATCCACCAAATGCATATGGAGAGAGTGCAGACGACGATGTTGACGAGAAGTGCATCGCGCTCAAGACGACGACAAAGACGCGTGCACAAGGGATTGATAGCTCCGGCGAGATGCCAAGGAGGACGACGGAGGGTGCATCACGAAGGGCAGCGACTCAGCTCCACATATATATATGAACAAAACCAAAAACAGAAAGAAACTCAACCCCAGATCGCGTTTTTGAAGGAGCGGAAGTATAACCAGAAGATCCCGAATTTATAACTGAGTAAGGACAATACAAATTGTGTACTTGATCGTGTTAAATCTAGTTTTCAAATATATTTATTTATTATTTTATTTTAAATTATCATACATCGCTAATTAGCCGACTTAATTACCTGTCGTATTGTCACTAGACAGCAAGCCAGCTGTTGTATTGTGGTGGGGCGGCAGTGGTCAATACCAAGCGCCGGGCCACGTGTCACCTATAGCGGCTGCCGTCCGATAACCGGACGACATAAGTGTCATTTTTATCAATTTCATACGTATACAATTATTTTTTATAAATACATGTGCAAAACGCGTTATATATGTCAGAAATTCTCAAATTAGCTTGGGTTTGTAGGTTTATACTAACTGTATCTGTTACTAAGAAACGTGTGGTGACTCATCTCACACACATAGAATAGGTTTGGTGGGTTGTATAGGCTCTAGCTACCTAGTGTGGGTCGAAAAAAAGAAAAGAAGTAAAGAAGAAAAGAAAGAAAGTACATGAGAAGAGATAATGGGCTAGGTTTGGGCTGCACCTACCTGCCTAGCAAGTTCGGATTGTGTTGCTGGTTGATACAGTCGAGATACTTCCCCCTTTCGGGGTCTTCATGCATGATTGACGTCCGCTTTATTGCGTCGAGTAAAGGTCAAAGGATAAAAGAACCAGTGGGCTGTGCAGACCAAGAATTTAGACATGGTCGCCATGGTCAACTAACTCCAATTTTGGGCGAAGCCCAAAATCCAATGGAACTGGAAGGGAGGGAACATGAGATTGGGCCAGGCAAACATAGATTGAGTACAGATGTAGTCTTTCCAAGACCTCCAAAGCCCAATTTCATCCACAGTTTCACATCCCATATTTCTGTGTTGGTCTGCTTCGGGGCTACATAGCCAACTTGAGAGTGTGTATATTTCTCAGAATCTTATGCTCGGTTTCTGGGATGTAGAAACAAAACTTTGGCACTGAAAGTGCCCCTCTAACTTGCGAAAAATCTCATTGCAAGTGTAGTCTTCCCAAGACTTGCAAAGCCCACAGTAGAGAGCAACTTCAGGTGCTTTGCAGACACTCCCTCTTCGTCCATCATCAACTGAATTAGTTACTCCCTCGGCCCTTCGATAATGTATATCAATCTATCTCAAATGCAACTTACACTCTAGACTGTAGGAGTGTCTAGCTTAGGTGTAGTTGGACGTTCTCTTGTGTTTCATTTTGTACTCAATTTTTACTATTTTAATACCACTTAAATATCTTAAGGAAAGGTTATAGAGCTCATTTAGTGGCTAGCTTAGGTGTAATTGAATAGAGGGTTCTAGAGTGTATAAATGTCTTGTTTATGTATAATTGTGTCCGCTGGATCCAAAATCAAACGACGAAAGAAAAAAGTGATGATATAGCGCTCTCTTGTGTTTTTGCACTTTCACTTTGTGCTCAACTTTTTAAGAGAAGATTAAGACTTGGAGTTATAACCACAGGATGTATGTACTACAATGTCAGCTTGCACGTCACTATCCATTCAAATGCATATGGAGAGTGCAGACGACGATGTTGACGAGAAGTGCATCTGCCTGCACGACGACGGCAGGCGGTGGTGCACAGTGGATGGATAGCTCCGGCGAGATGCCAAGGAGGACGACGGAGTGTGCATCACGAAGGGCGGCAATTTCCTTGAAACTCAGCTCAACATATATATAGGAACAAAACCAAAAAAGAAAGAAAGAGAGAAAAAAAGAAACTAAACCCTAGAGTTATGGGCCAGAGTTCGTTGAGAGTCCGCAACCTTCAGCCCAGTTGGTCTCACGTAGTTGGGCCGTAGAAACGAGTTAAGTCCGCGCGGCTATAGTACGTGACGGCGTCACCCACGGAGAAAGACCGAAGCGAACTGGGGCTTTCTTCAAGAAACCACACCAACGTCGCAGATAAAGGTCACATAATTCACAAGCAAATTAAGGAGGGTAATTAATTTATCATCACCTTATATGGCTTGCTTTCAACATGCAGACGCTGCAGCCATGTCGAGTAAATTTAGATCCAAACTTGCGAAAGGAAAACGTATATGATAACTACTTGCATGATCTACATCATGTTGAATGATTCCAGGTCAAGTGGCGTGAAGAAGGGAGAACAATACCAGTATGTGTACTCTCTTCTGGGCTCCACGTCGCCTCTTTAATTGTGTTCTGCAAACAAATTAAAAAGAAGCGGTGACATGAGGGTACGTACCAACTCTTGCTTTCTGCTAGAACATGTAAATAAATGAACCGAAGTCGATCATATGTTAAGCACAAGTAATTATATGTAAAGCTAATGCCACATGCTATCGAAACAAATAATAACTGAAATGAAGATAATAACACAACAAATTAATGGAACCTTTCGGCCATCTATTTTGCTTGCAGGTAGACTTTGCTCTAAAACAGATACGGCTTGTACCCGAGAGGAAACAGAAACTTTTGTCATCCTTACAATATCGTAATGTTTTAATGAAATTAATTAATCTGAGCTGATCGTCTCTAAAGCAATGTCATGCGTGATTAACGCACTAGCTCCTACCTACGGTTCCTTGATCTTAATTTGCAATCAAGATCGCCGACAACATCCCCTCGCTTTCCATTATGTAAATGAAATGTAGCCACTACAACTTGAAAGCTAGAGATATAAAACAAATGAATCGGCTTCGAGCAAATAAAAGTTGCAAAAAGAAGGTGAAAGTAGATTTGCCACTAGATTTAGGAATAGAGGTTCCTACGTATCAGCGCTTGGCGTTGAATTGCTGCGCCATCGCTCATCCTCCCCTTCAGCTTCATATTAATTCTTCATCACAAAAATTATACCACCCATCAGTTATACACGTCACCTCGGCGCAAGGAACACGGCCAGACATTCGACATCGCACATTGCCGACTCTGCGGCTCGGATTTCGGATTCTCGGCGTGGAGGCACCCGATATTTACTCAAATTTTTTAGGCTTAACAAGTTGTGGATGCCGACAGTACAATTCCGTATTGCCCCATTTCTTGGCATTAAAACCTATGAAGATTGTCCGGAGCCTAGGCATGGCCCCGCCTCCAAGGTCGTGCACGGGTCTTACTGGATGAACGCAAATGCTTCGAACTCGGAATCCTGCATCGCAGATGACCAACCTTTCTTCAAGAGCATACCGGACCCATATATGCAGTGATTAGAGCGACAACTCTACAAGAACATGCACATCGCCCTTTGACACCTCTATGACCATGACTGTCAAGTTTCAAGGCTGTGGAGCTCGCCAATCCACTCGGGCATCCTGGAAAAATAGCAACCCAACATACAGAGAGTATGAAGATGCCGATGAATTGGGGACAAAGAACTCATCGAGCCATCCCCGCAGATACTTGGTGGCCGATCCACGATTTCAGTAGTGTTCGGTGAGGTCGAGTTTTCAAGGGAAGAACGCAAGGCATCCATACGTCTCGCCGTGTCACCCAAGGATTCCGTGTTTCGCATAAAACTCTAAGATCCCTTAGATTGCTCAGCTCACCGAGACCCTTGATGTTGTGTTCCCGCCAAATCAAAGTTTTCCAGAGTCCGCAAGAACTTCATTCGCCAATTCCTCAGCAACCTGATCTTATTGCCATATGGAAGGACAAGATGCGACAGCGCGCAAAGGATAATATCTAATGGAAAGCCAAGTGATGTTATCTCTCCCACATCCAAGTGTCTCCAAATGTTGTAACTTGCTAATTTGACTTGGCAGCTCTAAGGGTGTACATTTTCCCGATGAAGCTCGACAAAGAATCTTTAAATATCTTAGTTGAAACAATTCACACATACCGGTGAGATCAAATCCAATATCGTCCGAATTGACAGATAATTCAAGAAGCATAACTCGGAGATATTTGAAGTCTAACAAAGTAGGCATGCACCTAGAGATCTTGAACACCGCAAGGGATCGAACCTGCCCAAGGCTAATGGTTGCCTGCAACTTGACATCTTTTGCCCCATCAAAGTTCATGGAGAGTCGACGTATCCTGTCATGCAGTCTTGTCATGCCTTGGGAATCATCTATTATAGCAATAAAATTCTGTTCCTCACACTTTTGGATGATAAGATCAAGCATCATATCATGTACTCTACAAGCATACACTTCGTCACAAAGAAATTCGCATATAGGTGTTATCATGTTTCTGTTGAGAAGTTCATTGAAATAACTCTCTGCAACATCATACGCATCTCGTCCAGACATATTACTCACAAGACCTTCTGCCACCCACTGCCTCATCAGATCATCCTTCATGATGGTGTAATCCTCTGGATATACACCAAGATATATCAAACATGTCTTAAGATAATGAGGAAGATGTTTATAGCTAAGGTTTAATATCTGCCTCATTCCTTCCAAGGAGGGATTTTCTGCAAACATGCTGCCTAAAGAATTTCGAACTGACACCCAATGATCCATTTGCTTAGTCGGCTGACTCGCTAAGAGGCTAGCTATAGTACTAATTGCAAGGGGCAACCCACAACATTTCTTTAAGATCCCAGTAGAAACTTCTTCAAATTGGAGGGGACAATCATCTTCAGAACCAAATATTCTATTTAAAAACAATTTTCTCGAGTCTTGGTCATTTAGAGGCCTCATTTTATACACGTATTTGTCACTATAGCCACAGGATGCTTTAGCCACAGTCTCAATTCGTGTGGTTGTTATCACTTTACTACCATTATTATTTTTTGGAAAAGCGCAATTAATATAATCCCACGCTTGAACATCCCATAGATCATCTATCACAATAAAGTACCTGCCAAGTAAATTCATACGGTGTGGCTTGTGTTAGCATAGTAGCAAGATGATATGGTAAAAAAGAACAACCAAAACTTCTGTCAAATAATTTCATAAAAGCCAAAAGAATACAACTATTGTCCTCATTTTTTAACATTTTTACTGCATTGCCACTTTGCAAATTGGGATCCTTTACTTGCATTTATATTTTCTATTTGGGGTTGCATAAAGTACTTGTTTTAGCCAAGTTTAAATTTATGTTGCTTTTATTTCCAATTTGTTGTCTTGATTGTAATGTTCATAATAATATAGATTGTTTGTAGTGACCAATTGCCTCTGTTCCCATTATTGTTTTGGTTGCGCATTCTTTGCATTATTACTAAGATGGTAAACAGTTGGTCAAAACTTCCTTAGAAATGAAAGATGAACAATAATCTAGCTAGCTGGCCGTGCTCTTTTGTTCCATCGTATCAACAACCGCTACTAGCAGAGGAGGAATAGAAAATAGTAGGCAATGGCCAAGAACATCGACTTGACAAAAAATCAGGCAACTTACAAATAGCTAAACCAAAAAAGAAGAGCATGTAGTGGTAATACCTCTTATGTAGCAAGTAGCTTTTGAGCTCATTGATGAGGTCTTGTGCATCATAGGGATGTATATGTTGTTGTCCTGTAACCTCTGATAGTATCTTGCTGAAAAGCTTTATCATGTCAGGCTTATGGGACACCGATACAAATGCCTGGCATTCAAATTGACCACGAAGTTTATCAGAAACTTGACTGGCAAGAGTAGTCTTGCCTAAGCCTCCAAAGCCCACAATAGCTACCACCTTCGGTTTCTTCACGGACTCTTCCTCCCTTCACCAACCACCGACGAGCTCTTCAAGAGGGCCATCAATGCCCACTAGGCTCTCCGCATCAGTAGAGTGCAGGCAACCTTGGATCGATGGGTACCACACCAGTGGAACTAGAGTTTGTATCATTGAAGTTGTACCTCCTGTGCCGCTCACTGACGTTGTCAACACGGATCTTGAGCTTCCTTATCTGCTCAGCAATGTCATGGCGAGCTCCTAGTGTCTTCAGCTTGTGGATGTTTTTTTGGAAAAGCCCCTTGATTCCACCGTGCTTGTCTGCGTTGTAGTCGACATGGTGCATAAAGTTGTCGATGCAGTCCTCGATGTCGTAGGAGAGCTCCAGGACCTGGTTCCTCCACTCCTTCACCTGGACATCAAGGTCGTCGTCCATGTCCGCCAGCTTGATGAGCGTCGTGTTTATGCTGCTTAGCTCGTTTTTCAGCAAGAGGGCGTCATCGTGCAGGCCCTTGAGCTTCCTGTACTCCTTGCCAGCCAGGATGGTGAGCTTACAGAAAAGGGGGACCATCACCCCCGTGGCAACGCTCACCATGGCTCGAGGAAGATGAGTTAATTAGTCGATCTCACCCTACCACACAGGCATGCACACGATTAATTGCAAAGCTCTCTGTTACAGGGAAGCTTATAGGCAAAAGGACACAAGATTGCAAGAGGACTAATAATGTAAATAAGTGCTAGTTTATATGTGTAGCAAGAAAAGAATGAAATGTCTAGCTCGATCTGCCAGGCTAAACCACCACTTTGTAATATATATATATAGATTTCGACAATATTTCATGCACCTAATTCATATTCCACAGTAAAGCTTACAACGACGGTTCTGGCAATTTTCCAAGGGAGTCTTTTCAGCCATAGAAGCGTACAATAGCGGGAGTGTTACTTGTGTGGCTAAGAATCCCCTATTGAATAGCATGTACGCATTGAAATGTTTGACAAATTGGTTATTATTATTTGAGAACTTTGAAATGTTTTGAGAAAACGACCTTGCACTGAACTTATTCAAGTAGTCTCTATTTTCATATTTATGACTCCCTTGACAGGCTGAAAGTGAATCTGACGGCTACGAAGATGACGACAACGACTTCGAAGTTTTTTGGATGCAAACAAACGGAAAAGAAGTAGCTAGCAATGACTTGCAAGTCGATCTTTGGCGTGCGAACAAAAATAAAATTAAGAAGCAGACTGAGACACATATCAGACTACCGGGGGAGGCGATAATTGCATCGTTCCCTATCTACTATTACGAATCACAATGGCGAAATGCGAGAAAAAAATGAAAAGAGTGGTTTCAGTTTGCCGTTTGGGTCACAGGAAGATAACAGCCAGTAATCACAATAGCTGTAGCTTAGACGAGCAGAGAGCTGGGCCCATCCAGTGGTTTCCGCAGCGCAGCTCTAGCCCAACGAATTTTGTGATGCATCGCAAGGGCAGCCATAGTAAAGACAGCACAGTATAAGGCCGCAGTTTGCCGCAACAAGTACGAACTAAGAAGCTGCTATGCGAGCATGCAGCTGTTGTACCAATGGAGTGAGCGGCTGCATCTTCTTTGTAAAGCCATGATGATACCATTATTCTCAACAATGAACCGTGGCATCATATCGTCTTCTCTGTGGAGCTCCGCGCTTGCTGTGGACTTATACTCTGACTGTCCGAGTGCGCGCACGTGCGGTTCCCGTAGCACACGACGTCGACGAACACCCGCTTGTACGCACTGAAAACCTATTGGTGCGTGCACCGGTAGTAAGCCCTGCGAGAGTTCAATTTAACAAGAGCTCGATCGGGTCAGCATCCCTTGTGCACGCGCTTGCCGTAAAGAATGTGCGTTTCAGGTGAGTTTGGTACGAGTGTCGCTGACCTTGGGTACTTTGGCGCCGTACATGTCCATCTGGCTAGGCTTCTTCCAGCTGAAGCTGTTATGATAGGGTCTATAAGTTAATTGTAGTATATATTATACCGACTTCAGCTATATCAGCTAAAATCATATGTGTGTATCTCTCTTCGTACCGTCTCTCACAAATAGCTAGAATTCAAAAACTTTAGTCAAAAGTTATAAACCGTAGCCCAAACAAACGACCCCTTATGCTTAAGAAAATTTTACTCATCTTACAAGTAGACAACCCCTTAAATTAATGGTCAAATCTATATTTTAAGGATCATACTCGTAAACATTAAAAATGTTGCTATTTTGTGACGTGAGGAATAAATTAGATAAGAGATATGTGTACGTGCTTGTATGGCACACCTCTGATCGATCAAGTTGGAATATTCACCAGTTCTCCTAGACAAAAACCAATGTACAGTCGTCACCTGTCTTATTCAAATAATTCATCCTTGTAACTATATCTTGACAGGATTGATCGATTGGGTCATCAATTATATGGATGTTGATAGACAGTAGTGGCGTTAGCGTGCAGTGAGGGGTAGTACATGACAAATGGCATCCAATTGGGCCTGACTTCGTCGATAGTTGGCAACTATTTGTGTATTAGTGGTGATGCATCTCTATCACATTCAATTAATAGGCCGACGGACCAGTATATGTCTCGTCCATCAAATAGTTGCTCTGTGGATAAGCGATGAGTTGCAGATTTTGGGGATAGGCATGTAAGTTTTCTTTTAAATAAGAGAAAAAGAAAGGATTTTAGGTTGCTCAACAATGCATAGGAAGTTTTCCTCTCTCGTTTCTTCCTACGGAAGAGGGGGAATCCATGAGGTTATCCTCGTGATACAAAGCACAAATGGACTACAATGTAGATTGGGTATGGGATGAAAGGTGCTAACAGACGCAATTCGGCCTAAATTATGGGCTACGCCTGTTTTGATTTTCGGCCGCAATGCCCTTGCATGTGCCGTCCAAAAGAAAGCTAGGCAAGCCTGCAACAGATAATAGTTGAGGACGCTCTGTTTGGAGCGGGATCCCAGCCCAATCTTTGTGGGTGGGAAGGGAAGCCACGTGAAGAGCTGAGAATCTTGCCCTGCCTCGCCTAAGGTCATGGCCCAATTCGATGACCCCCAACAGAAAGGAAATTTGTAACGCCGAACGTTTTTTTTTTGTTTTTTGCTTTTTGAAACTAACACATATCATTGTCGATACTTTTCTTTTGAGATGGATCATTCTTGATACTTGATAACGTCAGCAACCTCAACACAAACATGCGACATATGTCCTTGCGTGCATAGAAGTTCACGCACGCAAGGGTCGCGAGAGCATTAGGCTCATCGGCCTAGTTATATTACGCGCAGGCGCCTAATAGTCATCGCGGGCCGCAGCGCAGCTCCAGCCCAACGAACTTTGCGATTGCTAACAAGTGACGGCGCAAGTGCAGCCATAGTGAAAGACAGCACAGTATCAGGCCGCATTTCAGCCATGAAATATACAAGTTTCTATTTCTAATGTGTCCAACTGCAGCAGTCCCCGAGTTTCACAAGCTACAATTTTTAGATACCTCAGTTGCAACAAATGACACATTCCAGTGAGGACAAGTATCACTGACTTACGGTTTCCGCTTGAAAAGTCCCTGCGACTTCCTCCATGTCTTCCCCTTGTACTGCACCGGTAAAACCTTCAGCAACCCATTGCTTCACCAAATTATACTTCCATATTTTGTAGTCCGCTTGATCCATGCGAGATATAGGCCCTGATCGTTTCGGCTTTTTTCGGCTTCAGCTTTTAGCTTCAGCTTTTTTTTCACTATTCACTACACTATCCACTAACTCAGCTACAGTGTTTTTTCAGCCAGCTACAGTGTTTTTTCAGCCAAAAGCCATCGCTATTCCGATCACCCCCATAGCATGTACGCTTTCAGACAGTGAAGAAGATTGTTGTAGTAAAGGTTGAGCACTTCATCTCTTCCAAAATAGCCTGCTTTTCCATGGTGTCGTCAATACCAGCAAGACGGCGGCGGTCTCCCAATTTTGCAACGGCTCCTACAGATGACCCGCATAAATACTTATGGGAGTGTCTATACAACATTGTATGTTTTTTAGTCTCAGATCTGTTAGATTTTTTGAACGTTGAATCTGCATCAAACGCCTCATATTCGAAACACTCATATTTTTTTTAAAAGTGTGGGAGAATTTGTTGGATAGAGATCCAGCGTTCTAGATTCTTTTTTTTAAGGGATTATGGGAGATCATTAAATAGAGATTTAACATTTAAAAAATCTAACAGATTTGAGTCTAAAAAACATACGAATATTCTATAGCAATTCTCAACACTTTAGCACCCAGCGGTTGGCCGCGAGCTCAACAAGTTTAGACAGGTTCGAACATAGTAGTATATTTTTGGATAGTCTTTGTATGCATGCATGTTCATAACAACAAACACATCAAGTGTGTACACACACTTGACGTCCACTTAAACAAGTAATTAGGTTATACATTACAGTGCTGGAAACTGAATCAAAACACTTGGAAATAAACACGGACATAGAATAGAGTACACATATGCAACTCACAGGCTTGAAGTAGGGCCGCAACAAGGCGAACTTGGAACGAGTAAAAGCTAGGTTTACTCCTTACGACATAGATGAGCACGAATTCGATCGATCGAGAATCAACGGAGACACGAGATCAAATTCCTTCCTGCGGTGCTGCATGCGTTGCATCGGAAGAAGTTGAAAAGTGAAGACGGCTTCAACGCTGGGCAGATGCTCCCGCTAAGATGTCGACGCACTTGCTTTATCGATGGGCATCCCTTGCAACTTCGTAGGGGATTCACCATGTCTTATCACTACCAAGGAGGGCTTGTTGGGGTGCCTATCTACTTGATCTCTGATGGCATCCTCCGCAGCATCCACAACCCAAGATGGAGAATCTTTACAGTTGATGGTGACATGGACTTGGGAAAGGCTAGAGGGGAACTCGATGCCAAAATCGAACTTATTGCCGTACAGTTGACTGGTTTTACCAGCGTTGAAGTCCAGCCGAAGCCTTCGGAGCTTCGGCATGGCTCCGAAATCGAACTGCAGTCGCATCCCGCCATGCGGACACATGAACCAGGCCACCTCAATACTCTCGAATATAATTTTCGAAGTAACGATGCACCCGTACGGGCCATAGCCTCGTGAATGTAACTTGAGAAGGCTCAGATTAGGCAATTTCCCGAGTACAGAGATCTCCAATTGCTACTTGATCAATTCTAATATCCAAGTTGGTGAGACTGTCGAGCGAGGCCGAGGCCCACTTTTCTGGAACTCTTGGGAGGTACTTTGTCAGCTGAAATCTTCGGAGGAGAGGCGAAGGGGCCCAATCATCAAGAACGTCGAGATCACCATCAAGAATCAGGGACTCAAGGTTAGATTTCCCAAGCTTGTTGAGGAAAGAGATTACATTTTCATGGTGTGCGTCCTCTCCAGTGTAGGCGCAACCATATGCTTTTACGCCAAGTATCCTGAGCCGCTTCGACGTTAGATCCAGCAGCTCTAACACAGCTTCATTTGATCTTCTACTATAGATGCTACTATTGATATCGATGGTCGACAGTTCCTCCAAGTCTTGCATATTTGCAATCCGGGATCTACTCGGCAGCCGGAGACCATCACCAAGTAGATACACCAGCTTCTGCAATCTATCTATAGATGCAGGCAACTCTGTCAGCCCGCTGATTTAAGGTTTGCAGGTGCTGTAATTTTCCAATCTCTTCTGGTACCTGAATGACGCCAGTCCCTGCAAGTCCCAAATATCTCAGCAGAGACAAACTTGCAACAATGCTTTCCAGATGGTAGGTTCCCAAATTCTTAGAATCTTCGAGATCCAGTACTCGTATAAGTTTGAAGGGCGGAAGAAAAGGCATCCGGATCCCGTCAACAACCATGAGGGATCGGACCCTAGATAGGTGCAGTCTGCTTGAGGACAAGGTGTCAGCTTCGTCTTCATGACTGCAGTCCAGCGAGAAGCGCCGAATCGTGTCACATGGAAATGGCCCAACGTCAATTCTGCACCCGCCGTAACAAAGTTCTCTTGGCTTGACACGGATGCGATGAAATCAAGGATCACACCATGAACAGTGCATCCCACTGCCTGACCATCATCGTAGTCGAACACAGGCTGAATCAATCTCCTACCGATAAGCTCGTTAAAGTAGCTCTCCCCGTTTTCCGCAAGCTTTCTTCGTCTCTTTTAGGGATAAATCCTTCGGCTACCCATAGCCTTATCAAACGATCTTTCTTGATGGTATGATTTTCTGGAAAAACACTCAAGTACATAAAGCATGACTTCACAGGCAGAGAGAGATCAGAATTACTAATGTACAGTATCTTTCTCATCCCTTGTGACGTCGAATATTGGTCCGATGCTGAAAGAATAGAGTTTTCAAGCCTCTTCGACGGTCCCAATTCTGCAGATTTCCAGGCTAATAAAACGGCTGTAACAATTATGGCCAATGGCATGCCACCACACAGTTTCAACATGTCATTCGAAACTTCTTTAAAATTAATCGGCCTTTCTTCTTGTCGAACAGATATTCTACTACGAAATAAGCTCCTGGAGTCATTCTCGCTAAGAGCATGACTCCGATAGATAACATCAGTTGGACGTATGGAACAAGATTTGGCTACATCCATGATGCAAGTTGTTGTCAACACCCTACTTCCACAATTCTTGTCGGGCAAAGCACAATTGATAATTTTCCAATCCCATGTACTCCCTATGCCATCGATTAAGATGACATACCTAACATATAAAGGTACAAAGGTAAGCATTATCACCTGGTACTATCACTTCAAAATAGATGACGTTTTAGCAAGTTGGTTTTGGTTTGTTACTGAGGAGTATAACTCTGATTTTTGTAGACAACTAGCAAGGTGGACTGCGCACTTGTGCACGCATCATCCTTAAAACACATTTAAATGACTTGGCAATATATATATAATTTTGGTTTTTGAAAAATAGATTATTGCAGAATTTTATTTGTGATATTTTAATATTATATATTATAAGAGAGAAAAATACTAACTTTGTTTCCCAATACTTGCCACATGTGACCAAAACTTTTTTTCCCAGATACTTTTTGACATAAATACTTCCATAGCAAATAGTAAATATAGCATTACATAATATTTCCCATTTATATCATCATCGTTTTTCACTATTGCAATGCTTGTCTATACTACATGCTCATAACACACATCATATAGTTTACATCGATATAGCCGAGTGAACACTCGTTTTCTATGCCGGCCCAGCGGTCAAGCCTAGCAGCATTCATATTCGTATTTGACCGAATTAAGTTGTTACAGAAGTTATAAGATGATATTCGTATTCGGCCGAATTAAGTACATATTTGATTCGGATTCGTATTCGTTACCACATTTGATTCGTATTCAAAAATATGTGAATTTATATTTATATTTATTTTAAAATATGGACTCGTATTCATATTTGAGACTATTCGATCGTATCTGATTCGTTTCCATCCCTACTAACCAGTGACGCATAAGTGCAGCCACAATAACAATAGCACAAGCCACATTTTAGACAACAAATACAGGCTAAGAAGAAGAGAAAAGAACTGAGCGCAGCTCAGTTGGCTAAATAATTTTTGGGTACACACACATGCAAATTAAGTGAGACAGCTTGTACCCACGTTTCAAAGGTTAGTGAGCCTCCAATTAATTCCTAGCTTGTATAAAGGACACGTGTGGTGTGAGTGGATGTGCATGGGTTTTGTGCATCCGCCAAATAATTAAGAAATAAAAGGTAGAATTACAACACATTAAATTACATAATTGTGATCTTGCAAGATCTCTTGTTAGTTTAGATTTCTAAGGTTGTGATCTTGCTTTTGCTCAAATTTTAAGTTATTTGGACCTTCCTTGTGAAAGCAGTGCGATTTTGTCTTTTCGAGCTGAATTTCCTATGCTAATATGAGGAAAGGTAGTTTCGTCCATTACACTACAGTAAACTATAGTAGTAGTAGTAGTACTGCACATTATATGGTGGTAGTATTGCTCTGAGACATTACATGGTGGTAGTAGCGTTTTGAGGTGTCAAGCCTCATTTGGTTCAGTTTTTCTTTGGGATTTCTCTGAGGCGTTTAGGATCTAATCTTCATAGTTTATCATAATTATTAGAGTGAAAGGCTAATTATCTTGTTTAGGCCGTTATCCCGACCCAATCTTAGTGGGTGGGAAGCCACGCGAGAGGAGAGAATCTTGGCCTGGCCGTGCCTAAGGCCCAATTTGATGAGCCCAATAGAAAAGAAATTCCCTACCTGTTGCATGGGATTAAAAGAAAAAAGTGTTCGACTCCGAAGACAGCGAAAAACTTCCCTGTCGTAGCCTGACAACCTGGCCTACTCCAAACCGTCGATTCTTCTTCTCCTAGTGGACTCCTCTGACCCCAATGCGTACGGATATTTCCTTGATGTCTGATAGGTGCTCGATGCCGGCTGCACTGTACGTGCTGCTCCCATCCCTGTGCGTGTGAGGTGCATTGAGACCTAGCTAGCTCGAGCCATCTTTGGAGCTTGAGCATTGCCCCTTCCTCCAAGGCCAGGCATCATACTTCATACATATCAACAAATGCAGTAGCAAAAGGGTAAGCCACCATGGATGTAGATGTAGTAAAGTATGTGAGATAAGGCGAACACGCTAGGTTCATGATACCTCATCCAAGGACATGCTTAATGTTGTTCATCATATGAAAATAACACTGATTCTCACCGTCTTTGCATAGATGTTAAACACCTACAAGGTCGCGATAGCCCATGATTGATTGGGCTCATTGGCCGAGTTATCACGCATAGGCGCCTACTAGACACCGCAGCCCGTGGCACAGCTCCAGCCCAATGTATTTTGCAATATTGACGATGTGAAAGCGCAAGTGCAGCCGTAGAGAAGACAACACAATACAAGGCCGCAATTAGCCACAATAAATACAAACTAAGAAGAAGCTTTGCGATCATGTAACTGCTACAATTTTTAGATACCTCATTTACAACAAATGACACATTCCAATGAGGTCAAATATCATGGATTTACGATTTTCGCTTGAAAATTCATGAGTTAAAGCTCGGAGATGCTTGAACTCCAATAAAAAAGTATATACTTGAGAGCCATATAGTTCCCAACAACGGATGGTACATGGACTGAAGTGAAGCAAGAGAGGTGCTGGATACCAAAATCAAAACCTCCATACGAAGAATATTCAAACTGAAGCCTTCGGAGTTGCGGCATGGCCCCTGGTGTGGACTGCAGCCTCTCCCAGAATCCATCCCACATGTGTAGGAAAACACTATGAGATACCGGAATCCATCCCTGCCTTTCAAATCCAGAATATTCTGAATGTAAGTCGAGAAGGATCAGATTAGGCAAGGCCCGAGGACACGGACACCTTCCGCTTCTACGTCACCAATCTTGATACGCAGGTGGGTGAAGTTTACGAGTGAAGCCACTTAGGTGGGACTCCTCCGAAAAGAGTGCCAAAGATTGTCAGCTCGAATCTTCGGAGGTGATGTGAAGGGACCAATGAATCTAGCAGTAAGTCAAGTAAATCACCTACAATGCAACCCTCAAGAAGTAGGGACTGAAGGCTCGACTTTCCAACCTACAACAATGTTACTATGGTGTGGTTCACTCGACAGTCACCTAAACACACAAATCATTCTTTTGCGATACTATTGATGTGAGCAGCTTTTTAGCTAGCCATTCTGACATTTTTTTTCTTTTTGAACTCAGGGTTATGATATCTCACTTGGACAGGCTAGACTCAAGTTGTATAATAGATGAATTGGCATGACTACGGACAGGCTAGACTTGGAGTGTTTATATTGGCTTTTGACTGAACGTAACTAGTAATAGCTGAAAGAAATGGCTTTTAGAAGGAGAGGGAGCGGTAGAAAAAGTAAGAGGGAGATATGCATACGTGATGGGAGCGAGAGTAGTGGGGTGCGTGATACACTAGTAATCCCTTGTCTTATCTCGGAGTGAGACGATAACGAGAGGAGTGAAGAAGCCACTTCAAGAAGTCGGACGTTTATATTGGCTTTTAGCTTTTCTAAGCAGAAGCCAATACAATATTTCCATTTATACAGTTACTTACGGTGGCTAAGTTACTTGCAGTCATTTACTTCCATTTCTCTAGTTACATGAATATATAGTGTATAGCAAAAGTACAAAGCTCATTTACATTGTTGAATTTACATAGGGGAGAGTTAAAGATTAGACTTATTCCTAAATTCATATATTACTGGAATTGACGAGTTGACTTGCTTTGAGTGACACTTGCAGGCATAATGGGGCAGTTCTGTGATTGTGTTGGGGACTTTCAGTGGCGAAGCCAAAATTTATCGAAGCCTCGGGCCTAAAACTAAGGAGGATAACTAATATCAGTCGATCACAATTCACATAAGCTCATCGGGAGGCCAGCACCGGCGGATGGCGGTGAGGCGGTGAGCAGTGGGGCCGGCGTCGCGGCAGACTGGTGGAGCCGCGGAGAGGAGGCGCCGGCGGAGTCACAGAGAGGAGGCACTGAGGCGGGGGTGGGGAGGTGCCGCACCGCCGCCGCCCTGCGCTATCGCTGCTGCGTGCAGCGACCGCTGCTGCCGGGCCACGCCGTCGCGGCCGCTTGCCCCGCGCGCGCCGCCCATGTCGCCGCGCTATCGCCGCTGCCGCGCCGCTGCTCCATGCCGCAGCCGCCACTACTGGGCCGCACCGCAGCCACCACCGTCAGCCCGTGCCGCCCCGCTTGCCGCGCGTCGGCGACCGCTTCCGAGCGTCTGCGCTGATGCACCAACGGCCGGTCGACCGGTCGTTCTCACCGCACGGAAAGGAGAGAGAGGGAGAGGTAGATGGAGGGAGAAAGATGGAGAAAACCTGGGTGGCGGCGCAAAAGAGGATGGGGAGACGGGTTCCCCCTTGGCCCCCTTTTAAAGCGCACTGTTAGGTTTTTTTTCCTTTTTTTTGTTTGACGGGCGCTACAGATTGGGCCTCGGGCCCACGAGGGCGTGATGTCTGCTGGACTGGGCTGGCTGGGGGCATTTGCACTGCTATTTTGCCTGGGCCTCGGGCCGTTGACCAACCGGCCCGAGGCCCATCTCCGCCCCTGGGGACTTGGGGTATTGTTGGATTGATGGCCTAAAGGCTCATGCAGAATAAAATTTAAATTCAAGCGTGCTATGGATCAAAACAGTAGGAAAGCGTGATGTAGTTCATCTTTAGGACAAGATTTGTTCTGATTTTGTGGAAGAAACCAGCAAATAGAATTGCACCAATCAGCTCTTCTTGGTCCTACTCTCTGGATTCGTCGAGATCTTGTTGCTTCTTTTTTCCCCTTACTTTCGGCCACTCTGGGATTCTATTTGAGGCACACTATGTTAGAGCTGTAAAACAACTCAAGCTCGACAATCTACACGAGCTCGATTCAAGACAGGCTCGACTCGAGCTCGTTGGACCTTTAACAATCCGAGCTCAAGCTTCTCAATAAAGATCTAACACATTTGCACTCCGTATTTTGGGTGGTCGTTCACTCCTTCCCTCAGCCAGAGGAAGTCCATGTTAATGTTCAACTTCCTCCAGCCCAAGCCCACACCCTCATTCCTCTCACAGAGTCTCACTTCAATCATGCACGCATGCTCTTCGTTCCTCACGATGGCGGCGTCGACTCCCCTTCCTCCCTCTCTGCCTCTCCAGATCTCCGTCTCGCTCAAGCCAAGCCCACAAACCACCTCCTTGTACGCCCTCTCCACCTGACACGGCGGTGATGCCCTCTCCAACCTAGGCTCACTCGATCTTGTCTCGAGCACTGATGTTTTATTGCCGAGTTTGTTGGATCGTAATAGCCTTCTCACCTCAAAATCTAGCCAATGAGATGAGAGACTCCCCCACTTTTAAGTTAGGTCTCTTGCCCTTTCACAATCAATGTGGAACTATTCCAATAATCTCCCCCTTCACACATTGGTGTCTCTTAGCCATTCACTACCCATTAATCGTACACCAACGGTCTCTCAGGGTCACAGTCCATCAGGCGTTCACATACTAGTGTCTATTGGGCTAGGGATGTTAGAACCGAGCTCTCATACCACTTGTTGGATCGTAATGGCCTTTTTACCCTAAAAGCTAGCCAATGAGATGAGGGACTCATCTACTTTTAAGTTAGGTCTCTTACCGTTTCACAATCAATGTGGGACTATTCCAACAGAGTTAATGGTTCCAGACCCATTTGGGTTGGCGAGCTTGTTAGTCGTAGAGTGCATAAAACGTTTACGCGCAAATGGGAAGAGGGATGTTGTTTTTGGTCGGACCGGTGGGTCTGTTACATACAAAGGCCAAAAATTCAGCTGATTATTAAAGAATAAAATCAGTTGAGATAGCTTTTTTTGAGAGAGAGTTAAGAGATAGCTAGCCAAAGGGTTGTTCAAAACTGTAGCAAATCGAACAAATCAAACTAAAAAAACCGAAACGTACTAGTCAACTAAGTTTGACTAGTATTAACATTCCATACGTTATGCGAAAAACCTGATTTTTGGTAATTCAGTTTTTTTGAAAAAAATCGACTAAAAACTAAACAAACCAAATGAACCAAATTACAAAACACTTTCAGCATTCATCCCTTTGTAGCCCACTGTTGTTTACTTATTTGCTATATATGCATGTGTGTTTTTGTCTTTCATTGTCTTCTAGCTGCCATCTAGTTATTCTATAGTTTATAATTTTGTTTGCTTGTTGTCGCCTATCATTGTTAGTTTGTTATCATGCTAAAATATCATTGTATTGTTTCACAATTCACGTCAACTTTAGTAAATATGATATTTACCGATACCATACCAAAATAATTTGGTGTTTACCGATACTAAATCGTATTTTAAAATAGCTTATTTACTAAAATGATAATATTATATTTACCAAAAATATCTTATTCACCGAACCGAATTTACCAAAAATACCGAATGAACAGCTCTAGCCACACCAAAAAAAAGAACAAAGAAAGTAAGAAACACAGCCCCTGAGTCGAGACGCTGTTTGGTCCGTGTAGCCCAGTTGGCCTCGCCCTTATGACCAAAGCGGCGAGATAGCACACAAAATCGGTGGATGCTACCCGGAATGCTATTCGTCTACGTGCAACGCATAGCAAACTGCCGCTCACCCCCTCAGCCCACAACACAACAGCGACTGAAGTGCCAGGCGGCACAGCCCATGAGCAGGGCTTACACAAAGGATGGGCCCCCAGGGGTGCTTAGTTGGTCACGCGAGGAAAGTAGAGCCATTAGTCTTTTTTCATTTTTTCTCCTTTCTTTCTTTTTTTCATTTAGTTGCACTTTTTTTTACCGAATGTTGTAGTAGTTTTGTTGTTGTTGTTCCTCATTTTTCATTTTTTCACACTATGGTTTTCTTATTATTTTTCATTGTTCAAGTTAATTACCTTTGATTTATCTCTCACATGGTCCCTTCACCTTGTCCTACCATTGAAACATCATCGATAAACTATTAGAATATCATCAATGAACTGTTAAAACATCGAAACAAAAGATATAGAATATCATCGATGAACTATTGAAACATGAAAACTATATACGTGGAACATTTTATTTTCCCTCCAGAACATCTAGCACCCACGTGATTCATCCCTACTTAATTCAAAAGATATTCAGTAGCAATCTTAGGTTGTACAACAATGTCCAAAGGGTGACTTGTAACTAACAAGCAAGCGTAATTGATGGGTAGGAAAGACGACACATTGATCAAGGCGGGCAGCTTTGCAACAATACGAACATCGTCCTTTGGTACCTCTATGACCATGATGTTCAAGTTGCCGAGGTTGTGGAGCTCGCCAACCCACTCGGGAATCCTCGAAAACCAGCAACCGAGACCCTTGACACTGTCCAATGTGTTCCTAGCCAAATCAAAGTTTTCTAGAGTCCACAGGAACTTCATTCTGCCAATCCCATCAGGCAACCTGATCTTGTTCTTACATAGAAGGACCAGATGCGGCAATCTCGGCAAATGGACAACATCTAATGGAATAACAATTGATACGACGTATCCAAATGTTGCAACTTTATAATTTGACTCGGCAGCTCTAAGGGCTTACATTGTTCTGACAGAAGCCTAGCATCAATCTTCAAATATCTTAGTCGAAACAATCCACACATACCAGTGGGATCAAATCCAATATCGTCCGAACTGCTAGAAAATTCTAGAAGCAGAACTTGGAGATAATTAAACTCCAACAAAGTAGGCATGCACCTAGAGATCTCGAGCACCGCAATGAATCAATCCTGCCGCAGGCTAACGGTTGAATGCAATTTGATATCTTTTGGCCCCGTCAAACTTGATGGAGAGTCGACGGATCCTGTCATGCAGTCTTGTGCATGCCTGAATTCTGGCATAGATGCAAGACCATCCGGCCCACGTAAGCCCGTATGGACTCAAATTAATAGGCTAAACTATCAGTTTTCCAATTCGTTAGAACTGGCCCACCCACATAACTGTCAGACGCCGTCCGGCCCATGTTGATACCACCGCTGCGAGTTGAAGTGGCATATATATGCAACCGTAATGCAGACAATACAATATCAGACCCTCCGATTGATGCTGCAGTCCTTCTAGAGTTGCCATGGTGAAATGAATTTACAGCTATAATCTGGACGATACAATAGTACTACTAGCAATGAAGAAGCTAGATAGATGCAGCATTAATGAAGTATGGGGAAAAGCTAGGTAGGTAACAGGTATATATGGGTGATGCGATCTATAAGTTCAAATGCAGTTGCGTATTTGCAAAGTACAGAGTCATGATCCAGTATAACATGCGGTGCTGTTGACATAACCATGAGGCCGTGAAATCCTCTCACATAAGGTTACACTTGCATTATCAGTATACTGGAAATTGGCTGGCTCCAATAAAGACTTGAAACAGAAATGTTGGAATAGTCCACACATAAGGTTACACTTGCATTATCAATATACTCGGCAGCTCTAAGGGCTTACATTGTTCTGACAGAAGCCTGGCATCAATCTTCAAATATCTTATAGTCGAAACAATCCACACATATCGGTGGGATCAAATCCAATATCGTCCAAACTGCTAGAAAATTCTAGAAGCAAAACATGGAGATAACTGAACTCCAACAAAGAAGGCATGCACCTAGAGATCTCGAACACCGCAATGGATCAAACCTGTCGCAGGCTAACGGTTGAATGCAATTTGACATCTTTTGCCCCATCAAAGTTGGAGGGTCGACGGATCCTGTCATGCAGTCTTATGCATGCCTGAATTCTGGCGTAGACGCAAGGCCATCCGGCCCATGTAAGCCAATATAGACTCAAATTAATGGGCTAAACTATCGATTTTCCAATTCGTTAGAAACGGCCCACCCCCCACGTCATGCTCAGACGCCGTCGGGCACATCTTGATGCCAACGATGCGAGTTGAAGTGGCATATATCTGTCACCGCAAGCTAGTGTGCAACCGTAATGCAGACAATACAATATCAGGCCAGACAACAGGTTCCTCGCATGATCAGACCCTCCGATTGATGTTGCGGTTCTTCTAGAGTTGCCATAGCGAAATAAATTTGCAACTATAATCTAGACGACACAATAGTACTACTAGCAATGAAGAAGCTAGATAGATATAGCAACGAATTATGGGGAAAGCTAGGTCGGTAGCAATGATGCGATCTCCAAGTTCAAATGCAGTTGCGTATTTGCAAAGTACAAATTCAAGTTCCAATATAGTATACAGTGCTGTTTACATGACCATGAGGCCGCGAAATCCTCTTAAATAAGGTTACACATGCATTATCAGTCTACTGGAAATTAATTGTCTCCAATATAGACTTGGAAACAGAAAAGACACACAAATATGTTCGATTCAGAAATAAGCTTACAGAGGAGCTGGATAAAAATAATTTGTGCAGCCGGTTCTGCACAATTTGAGTTGACTATACAAGACACCGGAGGGTGATGGTATGATTTCATCGTTACTTGTTCCTCAACTCCAATATGGGACTGTTGGGGTTTGGGCTCTATATCCGTCATGTGTTTGTGCTGTCTATGTAGCGAATAACTCCAACTTCATATTCGTATCTGTTACAATTTCTTTGAGAATTTTTTTAATTCGAATCAAAATCCCATCTATCCAAATAAGCCCCAAAAGTGTTGCTTTTGGTCCTTCACCATCCAGATTTTGCGATCAATTCCAATACGGGACTGTTGGGGTTCCTAGATACTTGTTCTCTGATGACAAAATATGCCGCCTCCGCCGACTTCAGATCTCTCGCACTCCGACAACGGATGGTGGCATGGACTTGCGTGAGGCAAGAGAGGTGTTGGATGCCCAAAACAAAATCTCCATACAGAGACTTTGTTTTCCCTGCGAAGAATTCAAATCGAAGCCTTCGGAGCTGCGGCATGGCCCCTGGTGTGAACTGCAGCTCCGTCCCGTCAGAAAACTGAGACGTGTAGGAAAACACCATGAGACACCGGAATCCATCCCTACTAATGATGAGCCTTTCCAATCCAGGAGATAGTGAATGTAAGTCGAGAAGGATCAGATTAGTCAAGGCCGCCAGGACACCGAGGTCTTCCGTTTTTACACGATTAATCTGCATATGCAGGTGGGTGAGGTTTACAAGTGAGGCCATCTTAGGTGGGACTCCTCCTCTAAGACAGCCAAAGATTGTCAGCTCAAATCTTCGAAGGTGATGCGGAGGGACCCATGAATCCAACAGTATGTCAATCGAATCAACTTCAGGGTTAACCTCTAGAAGTAGGGACTGAAGGCTCGACTTTCCAACCTCGTTGAGGAAAGACACGACGACACTCTGTTGGTCATCGAAATATCTATGCCATCTTAAGCCTAGCATCCTCAGCCCTTTTGACTTAATCAGTAGCTTTGACACCGAATTGAGTAAGATGATAGAATAGACATCAATGGTTGATACTTCTTCTAATTCTTGCATTTTCCAAATTTCTTCCGGTGCTTCGACACGTCCGCTAAGTAGTAGACGCACTAGCTTTCGCAATCCAACTATAGATGCAGGCAATATCATCAGGTGGCCCCGCCTCAAATCTAGGGTCTCCAAGTGCTGTATCTCTCCAATTTCTTCTGGTAGCTCACGGATACCGGTCCCTCCGAGTCCCAAGTATCTCAGTAGAACCAATCCTTCAATGCCTTCAAGATGGTGGCTTCTCAAATTGCCAGCATCTTCAAGATCCAGCACTCGCAAAAATCTCAAGTGCAAAATTTCACCAGGCATCCTTTTAATATTCCCAAAAAATGTTAGGGATCGGACTCTAGATAGGTGCACGGTGCTTGAGGCCGTCAAACGAGAATCGTCTTCGTCTTCGTCTTTTTTACTGCAGTCGAACGAGAATCGCCGAATCGTGTCACGCAGAAATGGTCCAGACCTCAATTCTGCACCGGTTGTAACAAAGTTGTCTTCGCTTGACAAGGATGCGATGAAATCAAGAATGACACTATGAACAGTGCAGCCCACTGCCTGAACATCGTCGTAGTCGAACACCGGCTGAACCAGTCTCCTACTGATAAGCTCGTTAAAGTAGCTCTCCCCTGTTTCCCACAAGCTTTCTTCATCTCTTTTAGGGATAAATCCTTCGGCTACCCATAGCCTTACCAAACGATCCTTCTTGATGATATAATTTTCTGGAAAAGTACTCAAATACAGAAAGCAAGACTTCAATGGCAGAGATAGATCAGCATAACTCATGTCCAGTAACTTTCTTATCCCTTGTGACATGGAATATTGGTCCAATGCTGAAGAAATAGATTCCTGAAGCTTCTTCGATGGTCCCAATTCTGCAGCTTTCCTGTCTAATAAGCCAGCTGTAACAATTATGGCCAATGGCACGCCACCACACTTTCTCAACATGTCATCGGCAACTTCATTAAAATCACCCGACCTTTCTTTTTCTTGAACAGATATTGTACTACGAAATAAGCTTCTGGAGTAATCCTCACTAAGAGCCTCCATCCGGTAGATAACGTCACTAGGATGTAAGGAACAAGATTTGGCTACATCCATGATGCAAGTTGTTGTCAATATCCAACTCCCAAGATCATTATCGGGGAAAGCACAACTGATTACCTTCCAGTCCCTTATGGTCCATATATCATCGAGTACAATAAAATACCTAACATATAAATTTGAGAAGGTAGACATTATCATGCTAGGCTTGACATTACAATAAGTGAAAATTTTTATAAAAGATTTTTTGAGAATATATACTATTGTAGCTACAAAATAACAACAAGTGAAATTCTAAGGACACAAAATAGAGGAGTCAACAGCTAGAACCATGCAAATAGAATAGTGAGAATGGAAAAGTGAAGATAGAGAACAAGTGAGGAAAAAACGAATCCCATGTCCTCACATGCCCCTTGGGGGAAAGGCCCGCTGTTTCAGCTTCAATTTCTAGCTTTTGATTTCTAGTTTACTATTTCTTAATTTTATCTTTTTCTGGCTTTTTAGCTTTTTGGGGTTTTTTTTTGTTTTTTTATGTTCTTTTGCATTGTCCGTAATGGAATAACACGTTTTTCTATTTTTAAATGTAATTATGAAAAAAGGCTACCAGCTGCTATAGTGCAAAAGTAAACTAGCTACAATGAAAAAAATGGTCCAACTAAGCACAGCCAAATATATAGAGGTGGGAGCGTCTATTCCCTATCTTGCCCCCTTATTATTGCATAGAGGTGAGCGTATATTGATATATTCCTTCATGTGTATATTAGTTTATTCATTGGCTTCCCCTAAGGTCCATTAGGCATTCCTGATGATCTAAGGAGTTGGGTACCCGACAACAGATACATTTTGTTATCACAATCATCCTTGATACTTCGAAATTAACAGCAGAGAAGTCACGGGATAAAAACATGCGAAAAAAATTCCAAAATTAGACCCATCTAACTTGTAGATAGTGGAACTCAGAACCATGACTTTTAGTCACAAGACATGTGGGCCGACATGGGTACTACATTAGTTGGACTAGGCATGGTTAACAAAAAAAATGAAAGCACAATTCAACAAATATACTTATTTTTTGTTGTGTCAAAGAAACAATTGGTTAACTTTAGGAAATGCTTCGTAGGCCTGGATTGTGAAGGAAGCATGGTGATGTCAACCTGGTTCAAGTAGAGGCATGGTCAAGACCGAGATGCTGCAAGGTGGTGCGGCGTGTGACTCAAATCAATGCAAGTGTGGAGGCGGTTTAGAAGGTTAGGAAGAGACGGATACTTGTCTCGGTTGCATGGAAGCCATGGCGGTTTAGAAGAGACAGAGAATCAAGAGAAATATGGCACAGCGAGGACGAAGTTTCGATTCTAAGGCATGAGCCAGTCATGGTGTAAGGTGGTTTGGGGGTGTCGACATCAAGTGGATGCATGGAGTGGGAAGCAAGAAAGCAGGAAGACGGAGTCATGATCGTAAATGTTGGACAAGATTTTGTGAGAGACAGAAGACCCAATTTATTGGCGGGTAACGGGAAATGTAATAGAGGATAGAGCACAATAACTATCGAGAGTAAGTGGTGTCCAATCATACCAGCCAGTTTAAGTATATGTGACGGGTCTACATTAACACACTCTTAAAAAACTACTGCAGAACTACATATTTAAGAGAGCATTTTGAGGAACTACGCAAAGATTGGTCAAATTATCATCATCAACCACACATCATCCGTGCCAATGGTAATGATAGCATGGGCTCACCAGTTAGAGACAGGAAGACTAGTTTGATTGCTACATATATATCGCACGCATCAGTAAGTTGTTTTGGTCACTCGTAAACCTCACCCACCTGCCCCGTATGGTGCCACACCGTATGGATGACGGGCATGACCTTGCCCCGCATGGTACCTCCTCCCCAGTCACTGTAACGGGCAAACACTGACATGTGTCGCTTACACGTGACCCGGATGGAGCCATCACCGCACCTAGAGCCATCGACGCCGTCGTCTTCGCGCACGGAGACCGGTCGCGGGTACTCACGCTGCCACAGGGGGAGCCACATCTGCTGCCACGCCGCTGCTCTACTAGCTCCATCGCTGCCGCGAGGACCACACCGGCCGCCGGCGAGAGCTTCCTTCGGCTCCATCAAAGTCGCGCGGGGCCAATCTGGCTGCAGCCGCGTGAAGCTAGTATGGCCGCAGCCGCGTGAAGCCAGTCTGGTCGCCGCCCATGGTCGCATGACGCTCTGCCTCTTCCTTTCTCCATGGTTTCCAAAGATTGGAGATTAATCATGTTCTTAATTTGTTTCTTTTTTGTTTGGTGGCTTTAGCTAGGGGCTTGTGTGGACAGAAAGAAGATGGAGAAACAGTATGGATAGGGATGGATAGCTGCGTAATAAGGATAAAATACACTATTACTGCATTCTTTAAAGCATATCTATTGAACTTTACCAAAGTAATAGAGGTTAGAGCAAAATAACTATCAAAGAGTAATTTCATATTTAAGTTTTCTCAAGCACAGGTGACCAACTAAACAAAGTGGGGCTCAGACATGTCTGGTCAGGCACATTTTATCAAAATCTCGAGCAGCTTTCAGACATGCATTTTGCTTAGGCATGTTGCTGAGGTCACCAACCAAACAGGCCAATGTTTTTATTTGAACCTGTCACCTTTTGTTTATGGTTCTTTAGACCTATTTGGAATGCCACTCCCTTCGTTCTTCTTTAAGTGACAATCTAGAATTTGTACCATCAAACTATTTAAAATTTAATCACACGAATGCTGCCATCCTAAAACCAGTCTGATCCAACATCCTAAAATCTGACATATTTGAGTCTAAAAAACATACAAATGCTGTATAAATACTCCTAAAATATAATTCATATTGATGCCCAGCTATACCAGTTTTCACCATTTTTTTTTCTGAAATTTTAACAGCCACTTTGCGCCGCGAGAGCATATAGTAGTTAGATACGACCATTTTGGAGAGATATTGCGAAACGGGGGAGTACCTCTTGCTGCCGAGGAAATTCCAGAGTTCAGCGACGATCCGCCGTTCATCCCAAGAATCCGTGAAGCGTTGGATCCTTGGGCTTATTTTATCTCTTACTTGATGAAGTATATTGATTAGAGTCGTCTTTATGGATGGGTTCCGGCCAACATAGACGAAAACTCGGCACTGATACCGCCATAGCAATTTTCGATATACTTCCTTGGCAAGAGTGGTCTTACCAAGGCCTCCCATACCAAGAATGGATACCACCTTCAGCCTCTGCTCCTCGTCCGTAAGATGGTTGACAAGATGATTTGTCGGGTCGTCCAAAGCGACGAGGCGAGGCTCCTCCCCATGAAGCAGTTTAGGATCAATGGTGACTTTGCGGGGTACTCCAAGATCTGCAAGGTCGGCGTCAGAGGTGGGCACTTTATCGAGAAGACCGTACCTTGTGCAGCGGTCTTGTGCTTCTTGGATCTGGGCCTTGAATTCTTCGATTTGTTCGGCTATATCATCAGACCAGCCGAAGTTCGTTGCCGGCTCCGGCTTCGAAGGACGGATGCAAAGGTCGATCCAGTCCTCCATGTCGTGGACCACCTCCCGGACTTGCTCCATCCACTCCTTGATTTTGGCGCCTCTGATGACGCCTCGTCCGGCAAACCTTGCCAAGACATTATTTCTCAGGCTCTCCAGATCCCGCCGCACCAGCCGCATGCTTTCGAGCTCGGAAAGCTTGTCGAGGAGGGAGTTCATTGCTCCCGTGGAAGAGCTCACCATAGGGCCACCTCCATGATCTCTCTCCGCTCAACAAAAATGAAGCACTACAAATTAGCACCCAAGTATATATTGACTATATGAGCGCGCTGCAACAAGCTGGGAAGAAGCAGCCCCCATTAATGTGAAGCGTTAATCGTGTATTCAAAGTCGAGTGCGCCGGTGGTCTCAGCAATAAATAGGGGCCAAAAATAAAAATGTCTTCACGTGCCATTTTGCATAATGATCCCTAAGGCATAATATATTTGTGCACAGTTACAAGATGTCCCTGGATGCATAATTTCAAACGCTTTTGCAGGATTGCTAGTGATTTTATCTAGGAATTACGTATTAGTACTCAATGTTGGGGCTGCATTGGCCAACGAGCGAACGGTCCCATAAGACTGAGTCAGCAAGATTTGAGATCGCGGTGATAGCAGATTTTGCTAATAGATTTTACAAAAAAAGTTTTTTTGTGCAATTTAGCAATCCAGATTTTAAGTTGTTATTCCATAGAGTCGTATTCAGCGAAAATGTTGTTTGCCTTTCAATTATTGTACTATTTCCTTTTTTAATATCTTTACTATTTAAAAAGAAGGAGTTGGTGGTTGCCGTCACGTCCACCCTCCCTCACTTCTTAACCATTCGATCTTTCTCCTCTCTTCTCAGCCACACGATCTGATTAAACCTAAAATCCCAACATCACCCCTCCGCCCCACGCCTACCCCTCGCTCTTCCCCGCCGCCCCACGCTCCTTCTCGCTCTTCCTCCCGCCGCCCCACGCCCCTCGCTCTCCCGCGGCCCGCGGCCTCCTCCCCCCTCCCCGCGCCCGGCCTGCCCCCTCCTCCCCTCGCTCTCCCCGCCGCCTCCTTCCTCTCCCCCGCCCCCTCCTCCCTCCCTCCCGGCCTCCCCTCCTCCCCCTTCCCCGCCGCCGCCTCCTCCCCTCCGCCCCGCCGCCCCCTCCTCCTCTCCCCACCCCGCGCGCGCCTCCTCCTCTCTCCCACTCCGCGCGCCGCCTCTCCTCACCCCGCGCCGCCTCCTCCCCCCCGCATGCCGCCTCCTCCCCTCTCCCCACCCCGCGCGCGCCTCCTCCGCTCCGCCTCCCCACCCAGCCCACCGCGCCGCGACCACCGTCCTCTCACCACCACGACGGTGCATGCTCCAATCGCCGGCTCCACCTGTCGGCCACGACGCCAAGGTAAGGCCACCGTCAAGGTAATAGTACCGTGTAGTTGAAAAATAGTTTCAAATAATTCTGATAGGTTAATTTCTAACTTTATGTAGGTACCTTGCTGAATTCAAGACTGTACCGAGAGGAAGGAAGCATTGAGAGCACAATGGCGCCTACAAGGCAGCCTGAGTTAGTTTGTTAATCATTACAATGTTTGTACAATAATTGCTTAAGCTCTTTACTATTTAAAAAGAAGGAGTTGGTGGTTGCCGTCACGTCCACCCTCCTCACTTCTTAACCATTCGATCTTTCTCCTCTCTTCTCACCACACGATCCGATTAAACCCTAAAATCCCAACATCACCCCTCCGCCCCACGCCTACCCTCGCTCTTCCCCGCCGCCCCACGCCTCCTTCTCGCTCCTCCTCCCGCCGCCCCCCACGCCTCCCCTCGCTCTCCCCGCGACCGCGCCTCCTCCCCTCCCACCCCGCGCTGCTGCCCCCTCCTCCCCTCGCTCTCCCCGCCGCCTCCTTCCTCTCCCCGCCGCCTCCTCCCCTCCCCTCCCGGCCTCCTCCTCCCCCTTCCCCGCCGCGCCTCCTCCCCCGCCGCCCCGCCGCCTCCTCCTCTCTCCCACCCCGCGCCGCCTCCTCCTCTCCCCCCACGCGCGCGCCCTCCTCCTCCTCACGCGCCTCCTCCCCACCCCGCGCACGCCTCCTCCCCTCTCCCACCCCGCGCGCCGCCTCCGCTCGCCTCCACCTCAGGGCCAGCCAAGACGCGACCACTTCGCCCTCTCCGCGCCACGTGCATGCTCCAATGCGCCGCCCACTCGCGGCCACGACGCCTCAAGGTAAGGCCACCGTCAAGGTAATAGTACCGTGTAGTTGAAAAATAGTTTCAAATAATTCACGATAGGTTAATTTCTAACTTTATGTAAGTACCTTGCTGAATTCAAGACTGATGCCGAGAGGAAGGAAGCAACTGAGAGCACAATGGCGGCCTACAAGGCAGCCCAGGTTAGTTTGTTAATCATTACAATGTTTGTACAATAATTGCTTAAGCTATCAGGTGCCTTGTAGTTTTATCGCCAATGGTAGATTTGTTATGATTACTGCTTGTGGTAATTGTTGGATTATCTTTTATGATCTTTATTTTTTGGTCTACTAAAGTAAATAACATGTTTATCCCGAAATAGTTTGTTGTACAAAGTACTTCGTAGGATATTGCTCTTGTTGAACTGGCTCCTACTCATCCCATCAGACTTGGGCTTGCCCTCAACTTCTCCGTGTTCTATTATGAGATTCTGAACTCACCTGACAAGGCTTGCAACCTTGCAAAGCAGGTTTGTGCCACTTTCTACTTTATGGATGATAGGCCAGGCTCATTTGCTGATGACATGCGTTGCTCAAGCTAAGGCTATAGATGTGCATATTTGGTTATAAAGAGCAGCGTACTTTCTCACTGGAGTATAAACGTTGTTGTGATCTCATGACACCACATGCTACAATTGTGTAATTTGAGTACATTGTTTGTAGTGGAAGTCATATAGTTCTCATCCAGTTTCCAGCATTACTTCACGTCAAACGTCTATATTTCTTTACTGTCATTGTTGGACATATTGGTTTGCTAATTGTGAAGCTGTGTGGGGATGATTTATTGGTAACTTACCATGATATTTTCTGCACAATAATTTATTTTGGAATATGAACTTGAACATGAGATGTCTATCCATTGTATTAGCTGTCGGTTAATTGTTAGGTTAGTGACAATAAGTGAGCTTATTATCAAGGGTATCATGACCTTAAGAGTTCCTTTTCCTTAGCATGATTCCACTCGAGCTGTTGCAAGAGTTCCTTGTTCTTAGCATGATTATGCTCAAGTTGCCCCAGCATCTCTTGTTTTTTCATTTCAGTTGGACCAATCATTCTATGTGCATTATGGATTTGCTAAAATTTTCTTTAATCATTCTATGTGTATTATGGATTTGCTAAATTTTTCTTTACAGGCTTTCGATGAAGCCATAATGCTTCCGTACATTTATTTGATAGTATGCATCACTTTTATTTAGTTTTTCGTTGCAACGCACGGGCACTTTACTAGTTTTATTTAAAACAGAGTGGAGCTGTTTTTTATAACACTCATAACTAGCGTTTTCGCATAATCAATTTTGTTCTTTTGGTTGTATGCTAGCTGATCAAGCAAGGTTTTTAGGTTGTTAGATCCTAAATATAGTTTAACAAAATATGATATTGAGTAAACTTGAGATAAAAAAAACTTCACGTTGCAGTTGTATTGAAAATAAGTTTTTCCTCTTGTTGGAATTAGATGCATTTTAAGTTAGTTTGGTTGTAAATACTTGTGTTTTTAGAAAAAAACTATAGTGAAATCTACATATAACCCACCAAACCTGTGGTTAATAGGTTTGGTGGAACTTGAGAGCTATGGTGTCACACTACACGATAGACTATGCAATAGTTGGCACTTATCATGGCTGCATTTTTTCGATTTATGGCTTTCCTCGAATAAACAAATAAGATAACTTTTTTATTGTCATTTCGAAGCGGTTTATCGGAATAGCCTTTCGAAGCAACCTATTGGCTTTCTGACATTCGGTTCATTCCAAAAGCGCTCGTGCTAGAACTAAAAACATAACCACATTACCTTTTTGAAGCGACTTATTGACCCTTTGACATTCAGTTTGTTTCGAAAAATACTCGTATTAAGATCAAAAACCACAAGTCGCAGATTGGCAGCTGAAAAGAACTCATCCCCATAGTCAGTGCTAAGGAGATATGTACAAAAATTAATGGGAGTAAAATACGTCAAAAAAATTATGGAATTAAGTCTTCACTTCTTACATGTGCATAGCGCTAAAAATATTTATTTGGAGCTCTTTTATGGCACCTTAAAATGAATATAAGCTATACATTTTTTTGCAATCCAATTGTTCAGATTAATTAAAATTTAATTATACTACTACCTACAATTAATATTAATAGTAAAATCTCTAAAAGAGTAAAACTGTAAAGTGAGTCGTCAAGGTGATTGCGGCCACTGGATGAGTCGGTAGCCTGGACGCTGACGACGGTGCCCATGAGCCAAGGCCGACGAGACGCGTCAACCTCCATCGCACTAACCGACGGGTGGGCCCATTTTATATCGAGCCCACCTGCCATTGACACCACCACGAGATCGATCCATCCGTTCGGAGGCCTTGTCGCATTTACCCCTCCCCCTTCTCTGCTCTCCTCTTTCGCGGCCGAAGCCGAGTAGCGCGAGTGGTAACTTTTTGGAAGGGATCTTATAGACTAGCCATGCTGAAATGAGTTGCAATTCGCTCCCCCTCTCCGCTCCTTTGCCTCTTGATTTGATCTAAACGGACTCAGGATCTCTTATCTCGATTTGTTCTTGCCTAATTTTTTAATGAAATTTTTTGCAGGGTTTATGCGGCGCGGGGGTTGCCAAGCAGGGCGTGAAGCCAGGGGAGCTCGCCATCATCTCCAAGGAGGCGGATGCAACGGGACCCAGCTGGCTGCCTAGAGGCGGCACTGGGGTCCCACGAGGTAGAGTGCAGGGACTTCAACACGGCGATGAGGCTCAACCCCCCGCTGTCCCTCGCCGGCTCCATGTGGGACATCGCGCGCCGGAGCTTCAACTGGAAGACAACGACGTCCAAGTCCTGCCAGGACTGCTGCCACCTTCTCTCTATAAATCACACATAATAATAATAGTAAGTTTTTAATTTCCAAATTCTCCATTTGCATACATACATCAAGTTAAGAAAAGGAGATTTTTTACAGAGCTTTTTTACCGAGGTTGAAAAAATAAAATTCTATAATATACTCATAAATCAACGATTAAATTTTATTTCTATTATCATCTTTCTACTACCAATATAATGTACCTAAAAAATCCCTTATTTTGAACCGGGGGAGTATTGACTAAAAACCATTGGTTGGAGAACATGTCTTCCACACCTTATAAATTGACATAGAAAGCCGTTTTGCTGTACGTGTAGATCCACTCCGCTAGATGACCATTTCCTAATGAAAGGGGGAGAGGTGATTCAACTTCTTGGGTCTGTGCTGGGGAAGATCTGCGGCGTGATCTCGGAAGATAGGAGGCTCAAAGGCAAACTCAAGAATGACCTCGATTTCATCAGGAGGGAGATGGGAATGATAATCGCCGATATAAAGGAGGAGGAGTTCAACCAAGGGGCGACACGGAAGACAAGATTTCTGCAACTGCAAGAGTTGGCTTATGATATTGAGGACTTCATAGATGGTCTCTGGGAACCCGGAGCATTTGGCCCCTTTCTCACGGCGATAGGGCTGCACCCCGGTCCTCAAGAGCTGGATCGCATCGACTATTTCAAGTCGAGTATCGAGAGTTTACAGAAGATGCAAACCAGTGCTTCTCCTTCTTGTACTCCTCCAGCTGAGCTCGAGGGCATCGCCAAACCAAAAGATGAGCTCGTTGGCATCGCCGAAGCAAAAGATGAGCTTCTGGAGTTGCTCTCGGTCGCCGATGGACAACCACGGCTGCTGAGGGTGATCTCCATCGTGGGATGTCGCGGCCTGGGAAAGACCGCCCTCGCAAGGGAAGTGTATGACGACCATGTTGTCGCCGATGCATTCCCTTGCCGTGCTTGGGTTGTGGCGTCGGAGTGCAACGATGCGGAGGGCCTTGTAAACAAGATCCTCCAACAAGTTCGTCCAGCAGCAGCAGGCGAGACCACCTCCCATGGGAAGCAACCAATAACAGAACCAATAACAGAACTCCATGACATTCTCAAGGATAATAGGTACTCTCACTGTCTCACACACGCACACCCGCATTTTTCATGATCGTTTGGACAGCTTTCAAACAATATATTTTTACACCTTGCATATAGGGTAGTCCTCGAACAATTCCATTTTTCCTTTTCTGTTGATCAAATCTCACACCTTGATGTTCGTTTAGGCTTCTGGGCTTTCTAGCTGTACATATTCTTTTCTTTTTTCTGATAGAATAGCTGTAAATAAATTTCAGCCCCAACGTTGGGTCTTATGCATGGAAGGCTACAGACTATTCATAGCATAACGCATAGCATTAACTTTGGTTTCATTAAGTTCTCCGCTAACACATCCATGTGTGATGGTGCATAGGACCCGAGTCCTACATGACGCTAGGGAATCAGTCTCCATAATTACCTTCTTGTAGTTCCATTCAATAGCCAATTCTGCGCCACCTCGACAAGCAAGAGCTTAATTCGATGCATCAACGCAGTGGGAGTACCATGTAGCTCTCAGAACTGAAAAGCACCATCGACATTCACCTTCACTGAGCCATGTGGCGGACCTTCTCAGCTGTTTGTCGACAGGGATTACGTTGCTGATTTAGGTGGATTAGCTCAGTCGCCACATCTCTCGCCCAATACACAGCTTGGGTTCCTTGCGAGGGGGTTGTCGATCTCGAAGCCCTGAAGAACTGTGGAACCGGTAGAGAATGTTTGTTGTGTATGTGTGTGTGTGTAACAGATTTACCTACATAACTGCGCGACTGCATATTATGATGCAGTTATTTTTGATATACAATTATATACACTACCTATAATTAAAATACAATTATATTACTTCCTATAATTGAAATACAATTGTATTTGTTATATAACTCTAATATATATATATATATATATATATATATATATATATATATATATGATTAATCTACATCATTATAATCTGGTCCACCAAAATAAGTGGTGGGAATTCTTCTTCTTTTCTTCGATTAATGTGAAAATTTCTAGAATTTTTTTAAAATTATTATGGAATTTTCTTATCTCAAAACAAAGAAGGTGCCTTAAATATCAAATGTTATTATTCTTTATATACGTATGTAGATTGTAGAGATTACGGAGGTCTCTCTCTTTCTTTCCTGCCTTGCCTTTGCTATTTATAGGAAAAAAGGAGAGGGGGAGAGGATGTTACAATGTGGTCCGCCTATGAAAGTGTCCTAACAATAGAGGCCAAGGGGTACTATTTCCTACGCAGCAGAGCCATGGTGGAGCATCAGGGCGAGGGTAACATGTCATGTCCTATCGCCTGTGGCTTCAGCGAAGTAGGTGTTTCCCGAGGTTGATTCTTCTTACTGTGGACGGGCCCTCCAGCCAAAGTGTTCAGGCTCAGTTCTTTCACCCTCGCAGATCTCGGACTAAAATGGAGGTGATTGTAGATAAGATATTCTTTACCTTTAAATCAAACGGCTCACTTTTTTTTATAGATGAATGCTAGTGCTGAAGAGAGGTACCCATATTTCGGCTGGTGGTAGGATGGGTGGACTTAGCCTCGGCTAATCCACCGTTTGGTCTACCTCTACTTTTTTGGGTTGATACTTTGCAAGACAATGAAGGATGGGTGATAGCCATCCCTACAACTACTTTCAAGCTCTAACATAAACATTCTATCGTAATTGACACTTTTGATTCACAAAAAGCAAACTTTCAAAAATCAAATTTGAACTTTCACATGGGTGACTAAAAAATTCAACCTCTTGGGCCAGGACGCTTTTTACATTGAATGGCCAAGCATCTACAGGATAAGTATCCCATGGGCCGCCACAGAATAGCATTTTTTACTTTTGCAAATACCTAGGGTCAGGGGCGGAGCCACCGGGTGGGCTTCGTGAGGCTTCAGCCCACCCTCTGGCCTGCCCCGAATACCCCTCCTGCTAGGCCAGCCCAGGTACTCACTACTCAGGTAGGGCATCACACAAATTTGTGAAGGCTCCGCAGGCCGCAGCCACCATGCTGCACGTATCGTACGGAGACCACATCCACAGATGCACAGCATGGGAGAGACAAGAGCTAGGGGCTGCGCATGCACCTAAGCACCTCGACGACAGTCGGCACCTGGTAGAGAGGGAGAGAAGATCTGGGAGGGCGGTGTTGGTGGCTAGCGCCTGGCGCCTGGCAGAGAGCAGAGTTGGGATCAGGAGGGCAACGGCCGGCGTGCGGTGGCCGAGTAGACCCCGGCGGCCTGGTAGCAAGAGGAGGCCGCTGCAGTGCTAGCTGAGCCACTAAGGAGGAGCCACCACGCCCATGCGTGCGCATCATGGCCTTGCCGGTCGCTGGGGACTTGGGGGAGTGGGGGAGGCTAGAGGCGGGGAGTTGAAGTGCCAAAGCAGGCGATGAGCTGAACCGAAGTGCAAGTGCCCTGAGACCTGAGTGGTGTTTTCTGATTCGGTTTGCTGAAGAATGAAGATTGAAGAAGTGGGATTGTGTATTTGTGTGAACCGTGAAGAAGACTAAAAGAGGAGGATTGAGGAGCTGTTGTGCTGTGAGTGGACTAGTAGTTGCGGTTGCTAGTTGGATTGGACTTGGAGTGACTGAGTGAGTTGGCTTGCATAATTGCATTGAACACACTGCTGTCTTCTCATGTGCTGAACAGTTGAAGCCTAAAGTGTTGGCTTGGCCCTTTGGAATTTGGAGAGGCGACTGACCAACGGCTTGCACGCACTGCAGTTGGCCAATCGACGCCCTCACCTCACATGATAAATATTTAGTGAACGCACTTTAGTTTATTAGTTCTTTGCAATTAATATTGAGTATTTGAGTTAGGGTGTGTATAGCCATCACCTAAATATTTTTCTTCCTAACAATCATCCAAATTTATGGTCGTTGGATCTAAGATCCAACGGCCACCTTTTTTTAGAGGGGCATTGTCTGGAGAGAGGGGAGAGAATTCGTGGCCGTTGTCTTGATGATAGTTAGGAGGAAAATATTCAAATAATGTTTATCAACACCCTTTGAGTTAAGGACATTGATCAATCCGTCAACGGTCAGCCTAAATTCTTAGAGTTAGAAATTTTATATATGTTGTATCATTGCCATTGATCAAATTGAATTACTAGAGTTTAAATTTAAAATCACTAATTTTACTTTTTTTTACATATTTATTATTTTTGGGATGCGATCCTACTCTAAGGTACTTTTATTGTAGTTTTTTTCTTTGTTTCTCTTCTATTCTATTCATGTACGAATTTGAATTAAATAAGAGTAAAATATTGTGTTTGTGATAATTTAGTTTAGCGTCTTAGCCTACCCTTGATTTTGTTTCTGGCTTCGCCACTGCCTAGGGTTTATGTAATGTAGACTTTTTTTTTCTGTTTTCATATTGTATGACGCTGCACAACTGCATGCATCATTAGAGCTAGTTTTCATATTTTCACAGTTGCTACGGGCAAAAAGAAAATATCTACAGTTTGTATGCATGCTTTATTTTTATTTTTTTCCTTTTGTGACCTTGTATGCATGTTTTATCCCCCCTTTTTACTGTGACCTTGTATGCATGTTTCTTTTTTCTGTTACAAATAATCTTGACTCTGAGTACAAGATAACGTTGAGTCTGTCTCCGTGTGTAACTCAAGTAAAAGTCGAATCCTAGAGTCCGAATAGGTGTGCTAGTTAGGCTATATATTGAGATACTTGCAATCAGTTTAAAGGGGGAGCAAGTAAGAGAATAGAGAAATTTAGAAATTTTTCCATATTCTCTCAGTTTATTCACGATGTGTGCATTTTCTCCTAGGGCAAAAAGGTAACAATTAGTATCAAAACTAGTCGAGCCTAAGTGAGAACAAGTCGCTGAAAAAAAATCATCACGGCGATTTCCGTTTCGGCGCATCTTGCATGGGCGGCACTCCTAACAGCCATCTCCAAGTGACTTCAGTTTTTCTTCCATCCACACAAAGAAATCTCCAAGATTAGAAGCAGCACGTCAAAGGGCAAGCGACAATTACGTCAACAGAAAATTTTGATGTGATCAGAGTTGCGAAGCGTATTTTCTTAAAGTTCCCAAGATTCACCTCAAGGTAGCCTGATTTTTTGATTCGTGCCCAAGATCATGTCACGTTCTTCGTGAAGTGGTGTCACCGGGGACGAGGCATCATCCAGTATGACGGCAAAGGAGAGTTCTGTTGTTACGCTGCATTATCCGATACTCACGACGAGCAATTATGCAGCATGGGCAATCAAGATGAAGGTGTACATGAGGGTTCAAGGAGTATGGGACGCGATCGAGAACGGCAACATTGACGTGCACAAGTATCAGATGGTATTGGCGGCCATCTATCAGGGTATCCCAGAGGAGACGCTCTTCCTACTAGTCGAAAAGGAGACGACCAAAGCTACATGGGAGGCATTGAAGACGATGCATCTTGGAGCTGATCATGTGAAGGAAGCAAAGGTACAAACTCTCAGAACCAAGTTCGAGGTGCTACGTATGAAGGAAATAGAGTCGATCAATGACTTCGCCATCGGTTAGTGGTCATGACCAACAAGATACGAGCCCTTGGGGAGAAGATGGAAGAGTTATACATGGTGAAAAATTCCTTCGTGTTTTTCCTTCACAATTTCTCCCAATTGCTTCAGTCATAGAGCAATTTAAAAACCTAAAGACAACGACTATAGATGAGGTCATCGGTCGTCTTAAGGCATATGAGGAAGGCATCTCCAACAATCGTAACAACAACAAATGACAAGTTTTATTAACCCGCGCCGAATGGGAGATCTGATCATCAAAGCATGAAGGCAAGAACATTTTCAATGGCTGAGGCCATTATAATCAGAGGTTTGATAAGACAAAAGTGAGGTGTTATAATTGTAATGATTACGAGCACTTTGCTTCAGAATGCCACAAGCCGATGAAAGGGAAAGCGTCTATTGCCGAAACGCTCAGCGATAATGAATTAACAGTGCTCTAAATGATGAGATGAGTCCGGGATGTTCAGAAGATGCGTCACCACCCAAACTCAAGCAAATTCAAATAAATTAGAGAGTCAAGATTAGGGGGGAGATTGTTACAAATAATCTTAACTCTGAATTCAAGACGAAGTTGAGTCCATCTCCGTGTGTAACTCAAGTAGAAATCGAGTCATACTTAGAATCCGAATAGGTGTGCTAGTTAGGCTATATATTGATATTGAGTTGCATGCACTAACCAATTCACCCAAAAGTTTAAGCTGATGAGGAAAGACATGCAATTCACTTATACTTAAACACTCCCCCTCACGTGTAGACTCTCTCAGGTCTAAGACGTGGAATAGAAGTGGGCTGCAATTATTTTTTTTAATTGCGCCAACCGGGTCTCGAACTCAAGACCTCTTGGCTCTGATACCATATTGAGTTGCATGCACCAGCCAGTTCATCCAAAAACTTAAGCTGAAGAGGAAAGGTGGGTAATTCACTTATACTTCTGACTGGTGTATGTAACTTAATACAGTATCAAAGCTTTAGCTGATGAGAAAAGGTAGACAATTCACTTATACTTCAACAATTAAGATGCTTGTAATCAATTTAAAGGAGGAGTAAGTAAAAGAATAGAGAAATTCAGAAATTCTTCTATGTTCTCTCAGTTTATTTGCGATGTGTGCATTTTTTCCTGGGGCAAAAAGTAACATTTCCCTTTTTTAAATTTTGTGACTTGTATGCATGTTTTCTTGAAAACTTTGTTTAATTTTCACTTTTCACTATGCCTTGCTAGGTACTTGGCGGTTGTTGATGATGTGCAGCGAGCAGAAGTGTGGAAGGGAATAGAACAAGAGTTCCCTAAAAATGGCAATAGTAGTAGAATAATTGTGACCACAAGCCTTCATTCCGTCGCCAATGCCTGCAGCTCTGGCAGTTATGTGTACACAATGCAATATCTTGGCCATGCTGAATCAGAAGATCTATTATGGAGAAAGGTTTATGGCTGCGAAACGGAAGCTGCACCTTCCCTGGTTAATGGTTCACAAAGTATACTTGATAAATGTGATGGTTTACCACTGGCTCTGAATAGCGTTGCTAACTATTTGCGTGGGAAAAGACCACAACTGACGAGAGATTACTGTGAGAAGGTGGGCCAAAAACTTGGTAACTACCTGGCAGCTGATAAAGAGAGCGCCTTTGGGGAAATGAAAAGAGCGCTTATGGAGTGCTTCGACAGCCTACCTGACCATGACCACAGGTCCTGCTTACTGTCTGTAAGCTTTTTCCCAAGGGGTCATCGGATTAACAGGAAGAGCCTAATCAGAAGATGGATAGCTGAAGGACTCAACGAGGAGAATTTTGCCCATGACTGTTTCGACGAGTTGATTGGCCGGAGTATCATTGAGCCGGTACTGATTTGCAATGGTTCCAACAAGGTTGTTGAGAGGTGTCAAGTTCGCAGTGTAATGCTGGAGTTTATCATCCACAAGTCAGTCTCCAACAACTTCATCACTCTGATTCGCGAGGATAAGCTCCTGCGTAACAATGAGCCTATCTGTCGTGTCCGCCGACTCTCTGTCCAGCATAGTAGCAATGAAGGAGGTGGTGGGGTTGCAAAGGAAATCGGCCTGTCCTCTATCAGGTCACTAACAATTTGCAGTAGCGATATTTTCGATTTTGAAGACTGCAAGTTGCTGCGAGTCTTGGATCTGGAAGGTTGCAAGGGGCTTACCGAGAACGTTCTCGATGTCATATGCAGATTGCGGTTTCTCAAGTATCTCAGCGTCAGGGGCATTGATGTTGTCAGGATTCCCAAGGGAATTGGAAAACTATACTGTTTAGAGACGCTGGACATTCGGGAGACAAAGGTGGAAAAATTGCCTGTGGAAGTCATCATGCTGCCACGGTTAGCTCACCTGTTTGGCCGGTTTGAGCTATCCGGCGTGTCCGAAGAAATAAGCGATAAGCTGAAGAGAGGTAGTTTGCAGACTCTGGCTGGAGTTGTCGTAGACGAGGAGTACAGAGGAATATTTGAGCAGATCATGCTTCACGCCAGAAAACTAAGAAAGGTTAAGGTATGGTACAAAACTACCCCTCGAGGTAATAACTCAACTCACCCCAACAAAAAGGCAAAACGTACCAACTCGGTCCTGTCGTCGCTTCACAAGCGCTTTACCGGCAGCAAAGCTCTCGACACACTATCAATTGATTCCAGTGACCTCTCCAAGGCCTTTCTGGGTTCTCTAAAGGCTCCCTGTGCAATCAGTTCTATAAAACTATGGGGAGAATTGGAAAGTTTGCCCGACTCTACCACGTTGCGTCAGCTACGTAATCTCAACGAGCTGCACCTCTTCTCAACTGGTCTTAGCAGCGAAGCTTTATCTGTCCTGCAAAACTTACGTTGCTTGGAATATCTGAAACTGGCAGAGGATCGTGATGGATTTTCGGGCAGCAGCTTCGTTGTGCACAGGGATGGATTCCCAAGCCTTCAGCGGCTGTGCTTTGAGGCCCCAAAGCTTCCACAGGTACAGATCGAACAGGGAGCCATGACCAAGCTCACCTCTCTTCAGATGCTTTGCCAGAATTTTGCAGACGGGCTCGGCGTCACGGGCATAGAACATCTTCGACGCCTCAATGAGGTACTACTCCATCCTTCTGTTGGTGACAGCGAATTGGAAGATTGGAAAGCGGCAGCAATCCAGCACCAAAACAGGCCCTATGTGAAGAAGCAACCAATCAACGACGCAGCATGATTAGTATGTGTGTGTGATTCATTAATGTTCCTCTCCTCTCCTTTTCTCTCTCTGTATTTTGGTTTATTCGACCATTTCGCTCGAATATGAAAGAACATATAAATAATTGGTAAGGCTGCATTTATTGAGCTCTTGAGCGAGTCGAGAAGCAGACTGTAGTAGTTACTCCCGCTCAGGGTAATTATGTATGAACTGTCATGTTTTTTACAATATATTGGTTGTGCTTTATGAGACTAAAATATACTATTGTATATCTCAATTTCCTTATTTTCTGTTTTGGACATCCACGCGGTCTTTAATACACTTTATTGACCATTGTATTTTTCTTATTACATATTAGAAAAATTATAAAAGATGTAATGATTTAGAAGTACTTTTATGACAAACCTACTAGTGTAATTTTTATCTAACAAATTTAAATATTTTTATGTATATTTGTGATAAAATTTTTAAAGGGTGGATTGCAGATATTGTAAAATAATAAGTAAAAAAGAATGGAGTGAGTAGTTTATAAAAGTGTTGACACTTGTACGTTTTAGTACATTAATTAGCTTCGTGTTATGCATGGATTTTAGGGGGCGCTCGTTTTAGCGATAACTTCTGGCTTTTGGCTGAAATTTCACTGTAGCTACCTTTTTTTTACTGTAGCTGATTTGGCTTTTTGGGCATAATTAATTTAAAAAAATGTAAAAATAGAAAAAACATGTTAACCCATTATGGACAATACAAAGGAACACGGGAAAAAAAGAAAATATAAAAAAGCCTAAAATATCTAAAACAATTCAGAAAAAGACAAAATACTGAATAGTGAAAAAAAAGCAGAAGCTAGAAGCTGAAGCCAAAACGAGACTCTTGTAGGTCGCCGTGCGATATCTCTCATGATTGTGAGTCTGTGGTGAATTTTTTTCATAGTGAGAAAATAAAAACAAGAACAGAAGTTCAGTGGCAGGTGCGGCAATCAGAAGGAGAAGGGTGGCCTATGGCCCAGAAGGCAAAGAGCAGAAGGTCCAAGAAAAAAAATAAATACTCCTCTATACAAAGTTGGAGAACTTCCTCGCTTCCCGTTCGGTCCACGTGTCTACTGAGTGCCTTCGTTGTTTGACACGTGCGATGGAAGCCGCCGTGCGAGCGACGCCTTCTGCTGGATAGCAAGGCGCGGTTTGCGTGTGCTATGCTTCCTTCGCGCCTTGTGAGACCGCGCGGTTCGCCTCCTCGTGTGCGGTCGGCTTCGATTTTTGTGCTGCTGTTCGCGAAAGCTCCACCTCCTTGTGTGTAGTGTCGTGTTGTGCGTTTCTCTACGTTTCTTTTTAGCCAGATGAGTCCCTGACACATGTGGCCCATTCTTTCCTCTTCGAGCAAAAATTTGTTTGCGTGGTTAATTTCGCCTCCGCGCCTGGAACGGGTTAGGCGCCTGGGACGGATTTTGTCAGAGGTTTGTGTTTTTCGCTTTCTGGTGTTTGCTTTGCATCCGCGAGTATCTGCTGTTCGTTCTGCGTCCGCCTCTTCTGTGTTGTGCCCTAGCTATGCCTCGCCTTCGATTTTGTTTGTAGTTCTTGCTCTTCCGCCTTCGTTTGCCTGCTCGGCAGTTCGCTGTTGGTGTGTACGGGAAACAGCTTGTCCTCTCGCTTTCGGTTTCTTGGTGGTTTCTGCTCTTTTGTCTTCGTTTAGGTGTAATGTACTACTTTCGCTTCGTTGTTCTTGCTCCGTCCGCGTTTTATGCGTTAGAATGTGAATGTCAATCTGTTACTTTTAGATGCTGCCTAGCGCCGGATTAAAGTGTGGGTTCCTTTAGTTTGCGTATACTGTTTACTTCCAAGCTCTTTGTAGGTCTCTGTTTCACCTTTGTTTTAAGATGTTGTTTACCTTAGGATTAGATTCGTTTGTTCTGTATAGATTGCGTATGTATGCTGTTTGGTACAGAACTACGATGTAAGTGCTTTTTCCCGGTTTTCTTGATTAGCATGCGGGCCCTTTTGTATACAGTCTTGCTTATGTTGCTTACCTTAAGATTAGGATGCTATTTGCTAGAAGGCTATGGTATAAGCGTCTTCTTTTCCTTTTGGGTCTTCTTGATTGTATGCTGTTTGCTACAAGGCTACGGTATAGCCGTTTTCTGTTCTTTTTTGGTCTTGTTGATTAATACCGTTTTCTGTTCTTTTTTGGTCTTGTTGATTAGTATGCAGAACCTTTTGTTTAGGATGTTTCTTATATCATTTTATGATTAGAATATGAATCTCTCGGTTGTAGGTGTTTGCTTGTGTTATCGATTTCTTGGTGGTTGCTGCTCTTTTATCTTCGTTTTGGTGTAGGGTACTATTTTCGCTTCGTTGTTCTTACTCCGTCGGCGTTTTTATGCGTTAGAATGTGAATGTGAATCTGTTACTTTTAGATACTGCCTAGCGCCGGGTTAGAATGTGGGTTCCTTTAGTTTACATATACTGTTTACTTCCAAGTTGTTTACAAGTTTCCGTTTTACCTATTTAGAATTTATTTTTTCACATACAGGTGTGCCTCCGAATAACTTGTTTTATTTCGTTTTCGACATATTAGCTTCGTGATCACTGCTCTTTTGTTTTCGTTTTGGTCTAAGGTACTACTTTCGCTTTGTTGTTCTTATTCCGTCAACGTTTTACCAGTTAAAATGTTGATGTGAATCTGTTGGTTTTAGATGTTTAGAATGTTTCTTATATCATCTTAAGATTAAAATGTGCATCTCTCGTTGTAGATATGTTCTATAGATTGCGTATATATATTGTTTGTTTGTGTTATTTTTGCCAACGTTTTTTGTTACTACGTATAGAGAGTCTTTACTCTTTGTCTTGGTATTTACATTTTATTTTTGCCCATGCAGGTGTGCCTTCGAATAGCTCGCTTTATTTCATTTTGGACATATTGCCTATTATTTCCAAATAGGCCCCTGCTGTTTTCAGGTAACGTTTTGTGGCATGCTCTTTGTCTTGGTAGTTACATTTTATTTTTCCCCATGCAGGTGTGCCTTCGAATAGCTCGCTTTATTTCATTTTGGACATATTGCCTATTATTTCCAAATAGGCCCCTGCTGTTTTCAGGTAACGTTTTGTGGCATGTTTCAATAAGCCTATGTGTAAATATTTTACCCATTTTATTCTACGTTGCTTACTTATATTATTGTTCTTGCCGCTTTTCATTAGAGTGTGTACATGTTCTTTGCTCTTTATTGGTATTTTATGTTATATTTTTTTCCATGCAACCGTGTCTCCGGATACTTGGTTGTGTTTTATTCTAAAACACGGCTGTTCTGCTTCCTGTATTCATACGTTATCGTTTTTCCCTCCTCCACCGTTTATGTTTTGTTGTCGCTATGCTCATCTGTGCATCGTTATCGTTTTTCCCTCCTCCACCGTTTATGTTTTGTTGTCGCTATGCTCATCTGTGCATGCTACGCTGCTTACCTACATGGTTTTCTGTGTTTAGTATCTGTTTACGTGCACGCCTATACGCTAATAGCAGTAGTTTTTTTATATCCTTTTGCTTGTGAATGCGATATACTTCTGTTTGCTCATCCTGGTAGGATTATTTTATGTTTTAATGTGTGTTCATAAGTTATCATTTTTTTCCTCCTCTGCCGTTTATGTTTTGTTGTCACTGTGCTCATCTGTGCATACTTTTCTGTGTTAAGTGTTTGTTTACATATGCGCTTATACGTTGGTTAGATGTGTGCTTTCCTGTATTTAGTATTTCCTTGCATATGCGCCGACGACGCTACTTTTTTTTATCCTTTTGTTTGCGGATCCAATATACTTCTGTTTGCTCATCCTGGTAGAACTATTTTATGTTTTGATGCATATTCATAGGATACCATTTTTTTTTCTCCTCTACCATTTATATTTTGTTGTTGGTATGCTCATCTGTGCATACTTTCCTCTGTTAAGTGTTTGTCTGCGTATGCGCTTATACGCTACTTACATGCATGCTTTCCTGTATTTAGTATTTTTTTACGTGTGCGCCTACACACTGCTCATAATAGTTTTTTTCCCTCTTTTATTTGTGAATATAGGACTATTTCTTTACGTGTGCTTTTGGTTTGTTCTTTTGTTGTCGCTATATTATTGTTGTCATTGTTGATTTACTACGTTTAGCGTGTTCTTTTTATCCGCATAGCCAATGCCTTACCAATGTTGCTACTTTACTGCTGGTTTTTCTTTACCTAACTTATATTTATGCCTTTTGTGACCATTTCACTTTTCCCTTTTTTTTAGCTTTCTACTTGGCTTCTTGCTTCCTTGTCTTTTATTACTTCCTGGTATGAATTCGGCGGCCTTTGCTAGAGTCCACCGTCAGGAGGTTCTACGTGGAAAGCAACCGGTTAGGCCAACGTTATCGCTATTGCCGCCTAATGATGGTTTGCGTGCTGCCCTTACAGTCCCACTTTCGCAACCATCGTCAGAGCCATGTATGTCTACTGCTAACGTTTTATGTTTTTTCTATTTCATAGTCTATTCGTTTTTTAATTTAGTAAACCATTCTTTGTTGCCCATTGAATCCCGTTTTTTCGCCCCTCCCTTTTGTTGTTTTTTCAGTGCTTCCCGCAGCTGTTAGTGCACCGCTTCGATGGACATGGCAACATGGTTATTTATAGTCTTTATAACCATTTCTTTTCTCTTTTTGGTTACCTTTTCTTTGTATTCCCCTTTTATTTTCCTCTTCTATTTGTTTGCATGATAGGAAACCATTTTTATCCATCGGTTAGCTCCTCTGAGGCAGCCGCCAATAGGAAAAAAAGACGGTTATCTAGATTGCTCCGTACAGCTGTTAGAACAGGTTATCTTCCCTTGCTGTCTCTTTCGAAATTAATGTTTTCTATGTTTCTATATATTTGTTTGAAACCATAGAGCTGTCGATATGTTTTTCCCGATACTTTGTTCCCATCTCCCACATGTTTCAGGTGATGCGTGGCCTTTTAGTTCGATTTCGCTTAGAGAACCAGGTGTTGTTCTTTCTAAGGAACAAATTTATTGCTTAAAAGGTTTGACACCGTCATCCATTTTATCTCATTTTTTTATTTTCCTTCCTTGCCCCATCGCTCTGTCCATGTATTATGTGCTCCTGTTGTGTCTGTTTGTTCTTCTTTGTTTAGCACCGGTTTTCCTGCATTGTTTCAGCCACATACGGTGATCGTTCATATTATGGTGGTCCAGATTACAGATGTAATAAGTGCTGTGCTATTTTTTGGTACCAAGAAAGATCTCAACATAGATGTTCTTCTAGATATGAGCAAATTGTTTATAATAAATGTTGTCGAGGTGGAAAGGTTTCCCTTCCACTCCATAAAGAATACCCGTCTCCACTTCGAGACCTTATTGGTTTTAATAAAGGTGCTCGCTCAAATGAATTTATGCGTTTAATACGCCATTACAATTCCTTATTTGCATTCACTTCATTGGGCGTAAATGTTGATAGAACCATTAATACTGGTGGGGGTCCCTATGTTTTCCGTATAAATGGTGTCGTTCATCACCGTATTGGTTCATTGCTTCCTATACCAGGCCAGAAACCCAAGTATGCTCAGCTATATATTTATGACGCAATCAATGAAACTGGTAACAGATTGTCCATATTCAGTGAAGACAATGATATACATGAAGGAGGTGATCCAAATATTGTTACTGCTTTGATTAATATGCTTGACTATTGCAATCCGCTGGTAAAAAAATTCAGAATGGCACGTGACCGACTATTTTCTGAAGAAGACCCGCAGATTTATATCCGCCTTATTGGTTCCTCTATTAATCCTGGTGATCGATATTCTTTACCAACAGTTCCCGAGCTGGCTGCTTTGGTTGTAGGGGAATTATCATTAGAGAATAACAGATTTGATATAGTTGTTGAAACCCGCTGTGATGAGCTAAAACAAATATCACCTTTGAATCCCACTCTCATGTCTTTGCAATATCCGTTGTTATTCCCATATGGTGAGAAGGGCTTCCATCTTGGTATAAAATATAAAGAAACTGATACTGGTTTGCCCTCAGCTCGAGATGAGGTGTCTATGCTTCAGTACTACTCTTATCAGTGTCACTACCGAAGAAACGAACCAAATCCTTACACATGTTGTGGTCGCCTTTCAAATCAGATACAAGTTGACTGCTACTCATGCCTTGAAGCAAACCGTCTTTCATTTCATCTTTTCAACCAAGACGTTCTAAGATCAAAAACATATCAAGGCATTTCTGATGCGCTTGGTCAAGGCACATCTCAAGGCAAAAATATTGGTGTCAAAATTTTGCTTCCTGCAAGCTTTATAGGCAGTCCTCGATATTATGCACTAAATTATCAGGATGCTATGGCTATTTGCCGTGAATATGGCCCTCCCGATTTATTCTCCACTTTTACATGCAATTCAAAATGGCCAGAGATTATAGATGCACTTAAATACGAACCTGGTCAGAAGTATTTTGACCGTCCTGATATTATAACTCGTGTTTTCCATATGAAGCTCGCTGAATATATTTCAGACATCAGAACCGGTTCCACTTTTGGTGTTGTACGAGCAGGTTAGCCTATTGTTTGCTCTATATACATTCTACATGTTCTTACTTTACTTCTTATATATTTTTTCCCCTGAGTTTTCCTTTTGTTTCCAACAATGCTATACACCATTGAATTCTTACTTTAGTTCTTATATATTTTTTCACCCTGAGTTTTCCTTTTGTTTTCAACAATGCTATACACAATTGAATTCAAAAAGAGAGGCTTACCTCATGTTCGTACTCTTATATGCGTTTCCAACCATACAGCTCACATAGTTGCTGGATTCATTGATGTTTTCCTTTTGTTTTCAATAGTGCTGTACACCATTGAATTCCAAAAGAGGGGTCTACCTCATGTTCATACTCTTATATGGCTTTCTAACCATACAACTGACATAGCTGCTGGATTCATTGATAGTCTCATAAGTGCGGAAATTCCTGACCCAACTATTGATCCACTTGCCTATTCCCTTGTTGAAGAATTCATGATGCATGGTCCATGTGGAGATCTTAATAGGAAATGCCCGTGTATGAAAGATGGATTATGTTCAAAGCGATATCCCAAGCAATACAGTTCAGAAACAGTTATTGATAGCTCTGGTTTTCCAGTGTATCGCCGCCAACATGGTTATCAATTTGTTACCAAAAATGGAATTAAATTGGACAATAGATGGGTTGTTCCATATAACATTGCATTGCTTAAAAAATTTCAAGCTCATATCAATGTTGAATGGTGCAACAAAACAAACCTCGTGAAATATTTATTTAAATATCTTACTAAAGGACAAGATAGAGCAAGAATGGGTTTTACCAATGTTCATCACCCATCAGACTCAACTAATGCACAAGTTCAAGAAGGAATAGATGAGGTTACTGATTATATTAAGTGCAGGTAATAATTTGCTGTCTAATTTGCTCCACCAAATTTTTTACCATTGCTTACTTTGCTTACGATACTATTTTCATACAGAATCTTTTCCTATTGCAAAGCATAGTAAGGTGCTGTACATTTGCTACTCAATATCTTACAATGTTGTTTTCTTACATGAAGCTATATAAATTGTTTTGATACTGGAACTTTTCCTACAGCAATCTATTACATATTCCTTGTTCACTTTTTTACAGTAGTATTCCCTTACATCAAACTATGAGAATTTATCTTTGTTATCCCTTTTAAAAAATTTATTTCATACTAATACTTTGTCATATCAAATTATAGATACTTATCTTCATGCGAAGCGCTTTGGCGATTATTTGAGTTCGAAATACATGGCCGAATTCCTTCTGTTGAGCGATTAGCTGTTCATATGCCTGATATGAATAGAATTATGTACCATGAAGAAACAAATCTACAAGAAATTATTGATGATCCAAGATTTTACAAGACTACGCTGACCGAATGGTTTACTGCTAATCAGCAGTTCATAAACGCAAGATCTTCTACTTATTACCAATTTCCAACTCAATGGACATGGGACAACACTAACAGAAAATGGATAAAAAGGAAACGTGCATTGTCGAAGATTGGTCGCATATATAATGTGCACCCAAGTACTGGTGAATTATTTTATCTGAGGATGCTTTTAATGGTTGTCTCAGGTGCGCAGAATTATGAGGATATTAGAACTTTTGATGGAGTGTGCTACCCTACCTTTAAAGAAGCTTGCAAAGCTCGTGGATTAGTCGGTGATGATACAGAATGGTTTCTACTCTTTGATGAGGCAGTGGTTTGGGCTACTCCACGCCAACTTAGGCAACTTTTCATGGTGGTACTCTCTTTTTGTAGTGTGATTAGTCCTCAAAGTTTGTTTGACAAATACTGGATTTTTTTGGCTGATGATATATCATACAGAATACGGCAAGGATTACGGAATCGAGCATATCCCATACCAGCTCATTACCTAAAATCGCAGCTAATTAGTGAGTTATCTACTATGTTTTCAAAGAATGGTGTTAATTTTGATACATACAACATAACAGGAGAATCAATGCAAGTTGACCCTGTCTGTGGTAATAGGCTTCTTACTGAAGAGCTTGCATATGATAGACCTGTTTTAGCAGCCCAAGCTGAAACATTGAGTAGTAAACTAAATGCTGATCAGTCTGCTATATATAACAAGATCATAGCATGTGTTACCCATAAAAAGGGAGGTCTTTACTTTGTATCAGGACACGGTGGCACCGGGAAAACATTTCTTTGGAATACTATAATAACAGCACTAAGAGCCAAGGCTCAGATAGTCCTTGCTGTAGCTTCATCTGGAATTGCTTCGCTTTTGCTTCCAGGTGGACACACAGCACATTCTCGGTTCAGAATACCTCTTGATATTAATGAAAGAAGATTATGTAGTATAGCCCGTGGCACGTTGCTTGCTGAACTTATTAGCAAAACATCTTTGATTCTGTGGGATGAAGCTCCTATGACACACAGACATTGCTTTGAAGCGCTTGACAGAACATTACGTGACATTATGTGTGTTGAAGATGCTGCTCGTATGAATATACCCTTCGGTGGAAAACTTGTTGTCCTCGGTGGAGACTTCCGCCAAATTTTGCCTGTCATTGAAGGCGGTACAAAAACAGAGATTATAGAAGCTTCACTTATTAGATCATCACTGTGGCAGCACATTGAGGTACTAAAGCTATGTACCAATATGAGACTTCATAATCCAGACCTCCCCACTGCAGAACGTGATGCTCTCTCTGTATTTGCTCAATGGGTGCTCGATATAGGAGATGTCGAATACCAATGATCAAAAAACCTGGTGAGGTTTACCCATCCTGGATAGATATACCCAATGATCTCCTATTGCTACCAGCCAATGACAATATGAATGCAATTGTGGAAGCTATCTATGATTCGTTTTCTGTAAACTACCAAGATCCTCAGTACTTGGCACATCGTGCAATTATTTGCCCAACTAATACAGTCGCTGATGAATTAAACAAAGCTGTTTTTGATAAAATTCCTGACTGCAGCAAAGAATATCTGAGTTTTGATTCCATATCTCAGTCTGAAAATCACATTGGTGATGCTAATCTGCTATATCCGCCTGAATTCTTAAATTCTATAACAGTTAATGGTTTCCCACAGCATATCATTTGCCTAAAAATAGGCGTTCCAGTGATGCTACTAAGAAATATAAATCAGTCTGTAGGCCTTTGTAATGGAACACGTCTTATTATCACAAGGCTTGGTGATCGAGTTCTTGAAGGCCGTATAATTACTGGAACTAATATTGGACAATCTGTTTGTGTCCCCAGAATTGTACTAAATGCAACGAGTCCTCGATGGCCTTTTACTCTACAACGTCGACAGTTTCCAATCAGGCTTTCGTATGCAATGACTATTAACAAAAGCCAAGGACAGACCTTAACCAAAGTTGGCATTTATCTAAGAAGCCCAGTTTTTTCCCATGGTCAACTATATGTGGCAGTATCACGAGTTACATCACGTTCAGGCTTAAAAATACTCATTGAGGATAACGAAGGTGTTGCCTGTACTCAAACAAAAAATATTGTGTACAAAGAAGTTCTCGCTTCTGTTTAGCGGTTTTTGCTATCATCATCCTCAGATTTTATTGCTCGATCTTATTCATTACCGATTTTGCTTTATATCTATTCATATCAGCAAAATATAGTTCCCATAAAAGGTTGTTTTACTAGATACGCCTTCCATGTTGTTCCTGATAGACTAATATATATCTCTACAGTGTTCCATACATATTACATAAATGGGTCTTTCTTCATATTATATATATTTAGTTACCAATTTCAAATGCCTTACAAATAATACGATCCACATATTCTTTAATAAATATGCCTCTGTTTCCTTTTGTTACAGAGAAATAATGTATAGATATTTACTTATTTATATATAGCATACAGATCTTTTCTCTTTAATTAGTTCCATATCTGTAATTCTTATGTAATTCAATAGCCTATTCCACATCTTTCCTTCTCTCATTTATACCTGTGTTTGTATTGCATACATACCAAGTAAACATTCTTTTTTCCGCTTTATCTACATTTTGTACTTACTTTACCATTCTAATTACGAGAGGGACTAGCTTTATTAAACGTATTCACATTATTCCAAACCCTATATATATTACGCATCTTATTTTTCTCCTTTTGCTTATCTGTGTTTAATATTTGCGTAACTCTATTTCTTACTGCATCTTGTTTTCCCAATACTTGTTATACCTCCAAGACTGCACTCTTCATTATCATCATTATTCTATGCAAGAAATTTCTTCCAGTTAACACTGCATTAAGCTTGTTTCAATATCGCTTACTTTATAGCTCTATATTAGACAAGGTTTACTTGTATCAATATATATATAGTATATCTTGCTTTTCTCCTCTTACTTATCTCTACTCAATGTTTGTAGTACTCTATTTGTGTTCCCAGCTTCCGTACTAACAGCTTCTTATACTTCCAGCAATACACTCTTCGTTATCATCATTATGTTATGCAGCGAATTCCTTCCAGTTTACACTGCATTAATCTTATTTGCATATCACTTGCTTTATAGCTCTGTATTACGCAGGCTTAAAATGACGTACACAGCACTGAACGATATCAATCAGAGTTCACATAAATGGAAGGTGCTTGTGCGCTTACCACGCATCTGGGAATTTAGAAATCCTCAAGACCCAACAGATATATACGATCTGGATTTTATCATGTTGGATGAACAGGCCTTTACTACTCAACTGTATAACTCATTTAATCCATATAAATCATAATCTTCTCTTTTACAACATTTTTATGCTCACCATAGATACTACTATTATCGCTTTTCTATTCTCTCCTGCACCTTTCTGTAAACACAGTTTACTAACTCTTTGTTGCATAATATTGAACCCAATCCTTTTTAGGGACATACTATGGAAGCAATTGTCCCCCAAAGATGGCTTCACAAATTTACATCTATACTAAAGGAAGGACCTGTTTATGAAATTGAATACTTTGAGGTGCTCGATGCAAAACAAACATATAAAGCAGTTGATAACCACATCTCAGTTCGCTTCTCAAAATACACAAGGGTCAACGAAGTGTCGCCAACACCGAATGATTTCCCACTCTATGCATATAGTGCAGTGACCTTCCCTGTCCTACACGAACGCATTGGCAAAAAAAATTATTATCAGGTATAACAGCTATTGCACTTATTTAGTTACCAGAACCCTTTTTGTCTCATCTTTTATAATACCATACATAATATCTAATGCATTATTCCACTCTGATCTCTTTATTTAATCTACATATGTACCAGACATTGTTGTTCTCATTACCACTGTTTCATCACTTATCAAAACAACAACAAAATTTGGCCCAACAGTTAAACACACTATTAACATAACAGATGGGAGGTACGTATATTCTCTTCAACCTTTCTTTCTTTCCATTTCCATACATTTCGCCAAGTACATACACAACATTTTTATGCTCCCTCCAGTCAAACAGCATGCTTTCCTGTTTGTTCTCAGCGAAACAGCAATCATCACGTTATGGGGCCAACATGCTCAGTCATTTAACGCCGATGACATCTTTACTGCCTCTCAAGATAAATCAATCATTGCCTTATTTGTTGGCTTGTCGGTTGGTACATACTCTGGTTTATTACATTAACTTTGTCTCATCTACTTACCTATACAACAAATATATATATATATATATATATATATATATATATATATATATATATATATATATATACATATATATATATATATATATTCATTTCATTCTTTCTTGTTTTACATTACTATCACTTACTATTTTCTTATATGTGTATTTAGGCCATCTTGCACTATAGAGTACCTCAGCATCGAAATGGTATATTAATATACCAATACCTGAAGTAGTTGCTCTACAAAACATGTACACCCCATTATATCCATTCCAAACAGTCCAGTAATTGTTAGCCAAATAGAACTATCTTTTAAGACAGTTTCTACATAGTTTTCAGATTTTTAGCTTATTGATTGTATCCTCTACAGAATAAGCGACGAACCGCACCAAATTGAATGGCGAGAAGCTAAACAAAGCCAAAACACCTCATCTGCTGCTACAGTACATGAGTTGCTAAACCTTATACCACATGAAGTTTTGGTACACAAGAAAAACAAATCCTTCTACATATGTTCACCACCTGGATTTAAAATAAACTATAAATTAATAGTTTTCGGTTATAATACACGCAGGGAGAACGCTACAAGCTTACAATTCTTATCACAGGCTTAATACCAACACAATCTTGGTGGTATATAGCATGTTCATCATGTTGGAAAAAAACTTTTCCAGATGGAGATGGATATAAATGTCAAACATGCAATGGCACAACAGCAGAACCAAGGTATGCAACTCCTTCGACATTCATATAGTTTACATCTTTTATTTAATCAACCATCAACCAGTACAAAGAACGGTATTGCATAACACATTTTACAAATGTTCAAACAGATATAAGATAAATGTATATGCCACTGATCCTGATATCAATGAGTCAGACCCATCCGCCCATGCAGAATTTATGTTCTTTGGTGACATAGGCCAAGAACTTGTTGGAAAATCTCCTATGGTTCTCATTGCAGCTACCGAAGAACAACTCAAAGCAGTTATCGGCCGGAAATACGACGTTATTGTTCAAATGTCAAAAGGATCACTGCAAAGCGAGGTTCCAACGTTCCATGTACGATCGATCGTGGCTCAACCAAATCAAAACATATTGCTATTACCAGACAATGCTAGGGCTTCATCATCAGCTTCTGCAGAAATACAAGCCATTGCACATGATGAAAGGCACCTACTTTCCACTCCATCAACACCACCGGCTTCTCCTACCACTTATGCAGCAACAACTGTTCCATCACCAACAGCAACTCCTGATATTCCAGAAGTACAAAAAAACAATGCTATTACTATTTCCTCTTGTAAAGCTTTACATAAATCAAACACTTTATATACACGCTTCGTTGTCTCTAACTGTTTATATATCTGCTCTAAAATCAATCCAACATTACAGTACGATAGAACACCACATGACAGCCTTATGGCTCCACCAGTTACTCTACCTGCTTCACCCACGCAGCTAACCAAAACGTAATTCTCTCTATAACTCTCCATTATTACTAATATTGCTATTCACCAAAATAGTAAAAAAACTATGGCTTCCAGATCAAAATTTCTTACATTGTTTCATTGTTTTTGTTCGCAGAAAAACCCGTTCAAAAAAGACCAAAACTACAAGGCAATTATTCCCTGAAGCAAAGCGCTGAGCCAACATCATAGGTGTGCAATAATACGACCTTTAATATGCCAGTTTCCTACCATAAACAGATCGACAACCTACTATGTACTTCTCTTTATGCATCATCTATTTTTCGCACCAAAACCAAATACTTTGCTACCAATGAAACACCTCTCTTACTACCGCACAATCACATTGTGATTATAAACACAAGTGTTATCGCAGGATCTATTACCAAAATTACGCATTTTCACAGAGCTCCCCGTTCCCTTTATAATCCAAACCCTGCACCGCTTTCTGTATATTTTTAACGCTTTGTTTTACATTTCACATACCTTACATATTTCCTAGATTGTGTATGCTACACTCTTGCACCGTTCTCATTTTTTCCCTATAATACTGTCATCACAACTAGATTACGCCTATTTTACCTTCTTTCTTTCCATCACTCTAAATCTTGTTTCTATTAATAATACCGTTTTAGCTGCGTTAACAATACTGCAAAACAAACAGCGTTACAAAAGAAAAAAGATTCCACAAACACTAATACTATTCCTTTGATCCTTTCCTTGCAGTGCAGTTCATCGGTGCACTCACAACGGATAGCATGGCTTCCTCCCGCCTCCGTCATAACACGGTACCACCTATGTCTATAGTGCTACCAGAACTCGAACCTATCTACCAAAGCTATTTTGTTATACAGAATGTAATCGTATATGTTCTATCTACCAACAAAACTATCGCTGTTGAATACCACTTAGTTGTAGCTCACTTTATGTCAACTAATATGCATCCATTTCGAAACACGGTGGCGCTCAAACCTTTGGATTTCCTTATGCATAATATCACCGATTTCCTTAATGCATAATATCGCTTTTCGCACAGATTTACATAACAGCATACCCTTACAATTTTACCTATAGATTTTACTCTTCCAAACAACAGCTTGTATATGATACCATTCGTACTACCAAAAATGATATACAATAGATAACAAACAACGATTACCATATAACGCCTTGTATACTACTACAAACTGCAACCTACAGATACTCAATCGTTTACACAAACTGACCCAGCCTTACAAATACTCAATCGCTTACACAGACTGACCTGCGCAGTGCAACACCGCGCATGCACCTCTAACGCTTCTAAAAAGATCGCCTTATCCTCAACCATACACCGATCATCAGAAGGCAATCTCTTGACACCTATCATCCGCTCATCCCTTTCATATTAAACTTCCTTCTGCGTACTTCCAAACTTTCCTATTCCCAACACCGGATCCTATTCCCAGCACACACCCCTACTACTGTATAAACCATCACCAAACGATTTTTTCCCACAACTCGTCATATTATACACCTAACACTTTTCTATTCATACGTAATGAAAAAACTAAATCCACACGTACTTCAAAGGTAAAGCACATCATACAACACTCCTGCTAAAAAACTACGCTCGTTTACGCGCTACTCATCAAACGATATCACGCGACACCTGTAAAGCACTCAGTTTCTCTTAGTTTCGTCAACTTCGATGTATTTCTTTGTTGCTCTATGCCCGAGGCGATCAGAGAGAGCACCGGACTTTAGCACAGCGCTCTACGCTTTGCCTTTCATTGTCTTTGCGTCCGTTCTTTTCTGGTCCTTCTTCTTCGATCCATTCCTCTCTCTTACAATCAGCACTTCGCTCAATCAGCCGTGTTCGCACCACTAATCAGACTTAGCTTCTCTCCAACAGGTGCAATTTTCTGTTTCCATCTCCTTTTCTACTTACGATAGTGCTTACTCTTCTAATTTCACGACTTTTCCCCAATGTAGTTTACACACCTAGATTCATTGTGATTTCCTGTTTTTACTCAATCATTCTCTTCTTTGTTTGCATACACCTTTGTTTACTATCTTCCTTATCACAATCATTCCTTCTTTACATTTTTCTTTTTTCCCTGGGTTTTTTTCGTATAACCTTTTTTTAGCCTACCTCACTCTGCCAATTTTTTTGAAGCTCTACGTTTACTTCGCTATGAAACATAATTGTTTACAAAATATTATAAAAGATGTATACTACGCAGAAGAATACCGTAGAATATCATAGAAGACTAACCTTTTTTTCAACAATTATTAAATACGTTCACTGGAAAAAAACATAGAATACCGTAAAATACCGTAGAACACCCAATTCCTCTATCATCAACGACTATTTTCGCTTCGCTTCCAACTATGCAATATCACATCGTATTCCATTCTCGTTACGTTACCATTGGCGTTATACGTTTTTGACTTTCTCCTATTTGTATAACTCATTTTACCAATAAGTTTTCTGTCATACAATTCATATGCTTCTAGACTTTCATACCAAGGCTCATGATAAATCCTCTCTAATAAACTAGGTTTCTTAGTACTTTTAATGTTGTTGCTTCCCACACACTCGTTTTTAGCATCATATTTATTTCTTCTATTTTCATACGAATTGTTCTGCTATCACACTTTTCTGCTATTTGCCAGATGGTTTACAACGTCCATTCAGAACCAGAGACTCTCCAAGGTTACCCAAAACAACTATGGAAGATGCAACAGTTCCTAGGAGCAACCACACAACATAAACCTATTTTCCACTCAGTTACTCAATACATCAGCGACAAGAAATACCAATGGAAAACATGGGTAACCTTACAACCATTGCCTATACGCCCTGATAAGCGCCAGCGCTTCTACGGTACTAGAATCAAAGAACAAGATGCTATACAAGATGCTGCAAAGCGAGCAATCCATTATCTCCGTCGCTATTACAATGCAGAACTGAAGCGGTCTCCATACGCTCTCATCCCTCAGCTAACAAGTAACGGGATGTACTCCTTCAGACCAAGATCAACAAGCAATTCTGATGCACAGCTAAAGGTAGCGTCACAGCACATTGTTTACCAAGAGGTGTTATACTCAAAAACATTAGCTGAAAATGGAAAACTACACTACCAGCTTCACATGTGTCAGCAGAAGATACACACTCTTATGCAAAGCCTCCAGCGTTTTCGCATGCTAGAAACAGGAGAAGAATCGGCCTGTGCAGAATCCCCCAGTGTTCCCACCCCTACTCAGCCACAACAGCATCAACGTAGAAGATTAACCGCTCAAGAATATCGTAGAAGATTTCGACCGTCTACAGCAAGAGCACCCTCCGCGTCAGCAGCAAACAACGCCTACTGAACGCAACAGACTTCCAATGGAATTCCACTCTACGACATCAGTGATCTCCAATCAAGCTTTTGTGTACACTCAATATTAGTAATGTATTTCGTTCTGTTTACCCTTTGTTTCCTACTACTTTTGTTCCATATGCCGCTTTATCTTCTGCATCTACCAAAGACTTCCTTTATGCTTACCTATACCAACTAAAAACATGTCTGTACAAATTCCTTTTGCCAAGAACATTTACACTTTTGTGTTCCAAGCATTAGTTCAGACGCATATGCTCTTACTTCAGTGTGGAATACAACTTTCTTTACAAACATTTCTCATGTTTTTTTATATTACACCACTACAATCTGCAGATAGTAAAATATTCCTATCTTCCACTAAATACATTTTTATTTCTCTCTGCTAAAACATACAGAGAACATTGCGCTGTTAATCAAACATATTACATAACACTATCTCTTCCTTGTCTTTGTACCTACCTTGCTTTTATTATTCGATTTCTTTCATACATTTTTCTACCCTGTTTTTAGCTCTGCTTTACTTCCATACATATAAGCTCAAAAAAACCTGTCTATTTTACATACGTTTTACATCAGCTGACTTATCAAAACAACAAAATAGAAGTTCACAATACACCCTCTCTCTATGTAATCTAAATAAAAAAATGTTTTGATAAACACAATCCCATTCAAAAAAACATATACATTAATAGACTTAATATCATCAAACCTTTTTGTTTTACAAAATACCACACCTCTAGAAACACATTTGCAAACCTACATACTTTCTTTGGTTACGTACGCAATACGCTACTTGTTCCGACTTTTTTTGCATCAAAAAAACCACTCCATATCTGTAAATAATATTTGCTTCCAAAATATCCTTTATTTAATTCGTTTATACACCTAGATTATTCCATTTACCTTTTTTTACAATCATTATCGATTCTATACCAATTACGCCAACACTTGTAGATATAGCAACGCATCTATACCCGCCAACCACATATCTTCTTCAAACATCAAAAAAATGTAATCATTTTGTACATCTACTTGTTTTTTAGATCTCCTTACATTTTATGTTCTATACTTCTATCAAGACTACATTATCCTTCAAAAAAACAGGGTTTTCTTACTTATATACAATTCACTAAACAAACAATCGCTATACCCTTATAAAAATATCATACTAGAGTCACTAACACACATTTGCTTCTTACCATTTCTTAAAACACTTCGTCTATTACCCTGTTTACAAATTGTTTACTAATACAAAACCAAATTTCGTGCACTATGTATTGCTCGGAAAAAAGGTAATCAAAAGCCTATCCATCAACACCATCCTACCACTTTTTTCTTACTCTAAATTACTAGCACCTATTTCCTCTATTTATCTAGCCATACAAACTAACTTCGCTCACAGTTAAAAGCTACAACATAGCACCATATCACGCCATTAATAGATAAAATAGCCGCTGTGTAAATCGCATTATCTATAAGCAATAACATTTGTACGCCACCCTATTCAAACACCGCTGATTGGTTACCAAAAAAATATACATTCCAACAGCTATATTATTATGCACAACCTAGCAAAAAAAAGTCTTTCAACGAAACAAGCTCCTTCAAATACGTCAACCACTAAATATAACCAAACCTATTACACGTAATCATAAAACAATCGCTTCTAAAGAATAGTGTACATACTATACTATCATATACACGCATCTAACTAATGCATCTCTTCTGCGTACATTCACACCCTCCCCATCCATTTACATACTCTTTTACACAATTTACCTCTCAAATTTTCAAATAATATATATTAATTCTTGATATCTACAACAATAAAACTCATATTTTCCCACAAATCAAATTCCATACTTCTTTCCCAATAATAATCACCCAGACTTCCTAAAAACACGTATAACCACTTTTGTCCCTCAAAACACTCCTTATATTTTTCTTATTAAACTCTTCAATTCTTCTTTTACCCCAAAACCCTTTTCGCTTTTTTACACATACCTCTTTCCGATTTATTTTTACTACGTTTTTCTATCTCCTTCCATTTAATACATACATCAACTGGCGCGGCGTATCGCCGCGCCTTCGTATCTAGTTATTATTACAGGATGGATGAGAGCGTCGCTAGCCTGTCTACCATTGCTAGAACCTAGGCTGTAACCTCCTCTTTGATGGCAGAAGTGAGGTTATCCAGTGAGGTAAGCATGGAGCAAAAATTTTGTGCATTCTGCTTCTTCCATAGTTGCTATGTTACGAGTATTACTAAGGTTGCCATCACTTTTCGCGGTGTTTTAGACGCGAGCATCATTATTTCCCACCCGTCATATGAATTTTTTTGCACCTATCCTATTTTCAGAAAATTTCAGGAAAAAAGTATGAAAATTTAAACTTCCATATGAGTTTCAAACCAATTTACAATTCAATGGCCAAATTAAACACGAGTCAAAACCACACGAACAAGATCATTGATCTACAGAAGATGCCGAGATCAAAACGCATACCATACTCTGGCGGTTCCTTTGCAGCGGCTTTGGGGGTGATCGGAATAGCGATGGCTTTTAGCTTTTAGCTAAAAAAACACTGTAGCTGGCTGAAAAAACACTGTAGCTGAGTTAGTGGATAGTGTAGTGAATAGTGAAAAAAAAGCTGAAGCTAGAAGCTGAAGCCGAAAAAAGCCGAAACGATCACCCCCTTTGGCGGGCTCCTCCCGCGGCGGCGACCTCCGCAGCTCTTCTGGCAGGATTTGCAGCAAAAAATAAAATAAAATACTTCTCGTTGGGAGGAGTTGGGGATCCGATCACTTGCTCAGACCGAAAGAATGAGCTGACAAATGGGTCCCACATCAAGCGAAAAGGTGAAAAATAAAGCTGCAAAGATAAATTGGCACACGTGGGGGCATTATTTTTTTTGGAATCGGCACCTTTGGGAGGTAGTGGGACTCGAACCCACAGAACCTCACCTAAACAGGCTTATTTCCTAACCACTGGGACAACTGCATACGAGCACATGGCACATGGTTGAGATTTGTTTTCTTTTCAAACATAGCTAAATACCTATACGTTGCTAACATAAAAATTCATATTACACTCCCGTAAAATTATAAATATTTTGAAGTAACATACTAAATCATTCCATATACACTTTTTTAATCAAAAATTGCATTACATAACAATCATGATTCATACATATGGGGGCTATTTAGTTTGACGGCCAAAATTGCAAATGAAAGCCAAACCAAAATATTGGTGTTACCAAAATCGAAGTGGCCAAATCGGCCTTCCAGAATTTGGCAAAGCTTGGCTCGAAAATGAAGCAAATTAGAGCCAATGCAAACGGAATATTATCAAAAATTTTGGCATCAAACCAAACGGCTGCCAAATCCGATCAAAAATTGGCTTTGAAAACTTTTGGCTCGTCCCATAGGCACCAAACTAGACTGGCCCAACATGATATGGGGATGTTCCTGTTTCAAGCTTTTCCTGATTTAACACTACCACACAGAGAGTCACTACAGACGGTTTCTGAATCATCTAATTTATTGCGTCTGTGACAACAGACGATTATCACAAATAGTTTTTTGAGCTGTCTGTGATAAGTCACATCATAGATGGTTCGTATAAAGAACCGTCTGTGAAAACTAACTATCACAGGTGGTTCAAACACCAAACCGTCTATGACGGGCTACATATCACAGACAGTTTGTGCATAGAACCGTTTGTGATAGTAGACGTTTACAAACGGTTGATACCACAAAACCGTCTATGATAACTCGCTCTACGTATTTCATGGTAACACTAACATAGTCTTGCACACCCCATAATTTAAATGAGATAGACAAAAGTCAGATTCCATATCACACTTGATAGCTAAAACTATGTTATTCGAAGTAGTAGTTGTTTTAAAACATACTTGATAGCTAAAACTATGTTATTCGGAGTAGTAGTTGTTTTAAAACATACTTTCAATGAAATTTTGTAGCAATAATATATACCAAGATGAGAAAACGAGAACCAATTGTCCAATTAGGCTACTCATCATACATGGTTCCTTGAACCATCTGACTTCATGGATTAGGGATAATATAGGTTATCACAGACGATTTTTAAACCGTCTAGGTCTCTAGGTCCATCGGGGAGTTCGTCTCGAAGGCTATCTTGATCTCAGGCACGCTTCCAACTCTAGCCATACAATGTTAATATGTACAGATCACGACAATATTTTATATTTCCAGCATGTAATTTAGATTCGAAGCAAAGCTTACAGTGACAGTTCTGGCAATTTTCCAAGGGAAACTTTTTGTAGTATGTAGAAGCACACGACATCAGGAGTGTTATTTGTGTGGCTAACGATATTTCCCCTCAATCAAATAGCATGTGCGCTTTCGATCAGTATTGCAGGTCAATCCGTAATTTGCAATGAAGGAGACCTGGCAAGAAAAATCCACCACACAATCGTTGTTGCCTTTCTGAATGGTGCTTTGTTTCAATCAGATAGTACATATGCTGCTAGCTTGCTTTCCCACTTCTCTTCTGTTATATCTATTGCCTTTAGTTTTTCATGTTGATTTCCAAGCGTGATTAATAATCTAGCACGAAATTCTTTAATGTATGTTAACTACGCATGCTTGTTCCAAGTGGCTTGGGCTTCTGTCTTCCAGAAGCCAGAATGAGCGCCTCAACAGTTTTTTTTTTGCTTTTTTTAGCCTTTTTGCTTTCACTTTTTTTCCTTTTTCTTTGCATTATCCAGGGAGATATAACAATGTTTTTCTTTTTTCTTTATTTTTAATTGAATAACTCAAAAAAGCTAACAGTCGCTACAATGCAATTTTAGCTAAAAGCCAATACAAAAATCCACAGCCACTTCGAACGAGCACTTATTTGAGAACTTGAAAATGTTTCTGAGTTAGTGACCTTAAAGTTGACTTATTCAACTAGCATCCCTTTTCATATTATCTCACTTTTTTGCAAGGACATATTACTCTCCCTCAACAAACTGAAAGTCTGAAACTGATGGATACGACGATGACTTGTAAGTCTTTCGGATGAAAATGAATGGAAAGGAAGCAACGACGACTTGGAAGAGTTGGTCTTTGGCATGGGAACAAAAATAAAGTAAGAAGCAGGCTAAGACACGTACCGGAGTACTAGGGGTAGCGATACTTGTATGGTTCCCTATCTAATATTCTGAATCACAATGGCAAATTGAGAGAAAAAAAATTTAAGGAGTGGTTTCGGTTTGTGGTTTGCATCACAACAAGATAACAGCCAACCTCATGGTCAAGCATTTTTACCTCTACAAGATGAAATCGCAACAGTCTAAACTCCAGACAACATCGATGCTATGTACAATGTCTGCATGCAGATTTAAAGAGCCTTTTTTTCCCTTTTTCTTTGTTTCTTTTTTTGAAAGGAAACCTACATGCAGTCAAGTGGGCTGGGCCGATCGGGTGATTTGTTTGTGAGGTGTAGGTGAGTTTTATGGGCCGACAAGACAAGTGCAGCCATCCATGGACACATGGTGTTGTAAGATACGAAGATATTTGCATCGACAAAAGCAAGTATATACATGCATACGTGCATGCATGCAATACTTTATTATTGGAGTTAATAGGACATCATGCAATACGTGCATGCATGAAGTTTTCCTTGTCATACAAATCACAAATGGCCTAGAACGTAGATTGGGTGCATGTATGAAGTTTTCCTTGTCATACAAATCACATATGGACTAGAACATAGATTGGGGGCGGGATGAATGAAGCTAGTAGACCCAATTTGACCCAAGTTATAGGCTAGGCCTCTTTTGATTTTGGGCTCGATGGATGCACCCTTGCACATGCCATACAACGAAAGCTCAGCTACTCTACAACACATTATATTAGTCGAGGAGGCTTTGTTTGGATCGGAATCAGGCCCAATCTTTGGGGGGGGGGAGGGGAAGCCATGTAAGGAGAGAATCTTCCCCAGCATTGCCTTTAGGTCATGGCCCATTTCGATGAGCCCAATGGAGAGGAAATTCCATACCCACAGCCTAATCTCTGGATCTAGATGCACGGTGGATGACGACAACGAGTGCAGGCCATGGCAACCGGATCAGTGAGGTGAGGGTGGTGGAGGTCGAATCTTGGCATGACGCGATCGACGACGGCTGGATCTAGGTGAGGCACGACAAGGCGAGGTTGGCAGAGGCTAGGCCCAGCGAGACTAGGGCCACGTTGACACTAGTTGAGGTCAACGACGGGAAAATGAGGGATTGTGGGAGAAGATGAGGTCGTGAGATGAGTTAAGTGGTAAACATGTGGGGCAGGGATGTATGTGTAATAGTTTTTTTTGCTTCTAGGGTTCTTTACATAAAATTTTAGGATAAGTAAAAAATAGAACAAAATAGGGGCTTAAATATAAAATTGTTTGCAGGTCCATTTAAAGATACCATGCATTACATGAATGAGAGTTTGGATGGTGTCTTGAATGGTTTATGTGTAGGAGGAGAATGAAACCATAGTTTGGAGCTACTATGCATTGTATATGCCCTAAGAAGCCCGCATGTGCCAGGGATGCCTGAGTGCTCGGTTGTCAAAACTAGCGAAAGTTAATGACATCAGCAAAGAAGAAAACTTATTTTTGTTTGTTTCCATGATTCAAATGTTTTTATCTTTCAAATTGAGTGTCTGATTTGAAATCTATTTGAAATATCATGTTCCTCATGACAAGATGAACAATGTAAGACCCATATTGAATATATTTCGACTTCAGTTGGTAACAATTTCCCTTAGAACAATTGAATTTAACCCTCAAAACAATTTAGTTCCACTCTCAGAACAATTCCATCTAACCCTCAAAATTATTCAATACAATTTGTTTCCATGCTTGGAACAATTCAATTTAACCCTCAGAACAATTTGATTTCATGTTCGGAACAATTCAATTTAACCATCAAAACAATTTGATTCCACAATGGGAAGAATTCAATTTAACTATCCAAACAACTCAATGTAACTATCAGAACAATTCAATTTCACACCCAAAACAATTTTATTTAACCCTCAAAACAATTCAATCCCATGCTCTAAACAATTCAATTTGTCCTAATATATAGTATGTTTAATTTTGTTTCACTCATCTATCCATCTATCTATCTATCAATCAATGGTTGGGTTCTTTCCAATTTTGGCTTTGACTTATCACCTTTTGCTACAGTAACTAGCTTTCAAACAGTACATCTTTTTAAGGCATCTACAAGTTGATTGTAGTACTCTGTACTGAATTTAGTTATACCGACCAAAATCACATGCGACTATTTTCCTCTTTGTACTGTGTCTCGCGAATAACCAGAGTTTACTTAATTACTTAAATTAAATTTCTCAATTAAAGTTTAGTAAACAATTACAAATTATGTACTGAAAAGGTATACATATTTGGGACTAAATTTAAGGAAACGAAATTAAATAGTAAAATTTTAAAATGGGAAATTATTTTATTTTTAAATATGTGAATTTGTTAGTGTGTTGTACTGGAATTCCATCGTATGGATTAACGAAGTAAAGTTTGATCTTTTTAGACTAAAAACAATGGTGATGATCCTAAGGTATATGCTAACAAGCCAATAGTTACTATACGTCTACCATTGTGCTATTTCATAATATTTATCCAACTACCATTATGTAAATAAAGGAAGTGCAAACTCTAAGTAATAGCTTATAGAATAGGGGCCTGTTCTTTTTGGCTTCTGAAACCGGCTTTTGGTTTTTACTACAGTATCTAACTTTTAAATAGAGTATTTTTTTCAAGACAAGGTCTACAAGTTAATTGTAGTACACATTAAAAGCCTAATATCTATACCATCCAAAATCGCAAGCGAATATCTCTTTCTCTGTAATCTCTGTTACAAACAGCTAAAATTCAAAATTTCAGCCAAAAGTCATAAGCCACCACCATATCAAACAGGCTAGGACTATTCTTGCCCCTATTAAATGTCATATTTCAACCGCTCATTATCTTCTAGATTATTAATAGCAGGGTACGAGATGACAAAAGTGCAATAAATACACTCTCGATCCCCTTAGTGACTATTGATAAGTGAAAATAACAAATATCTCTATATCCATATAAAAAGTAGCAATGCCGTTGTTTGAAATTATAGATTGTCTCAATGACAGGCCTACGAAAAATAGAGCTATACCATAAAAAATTTGAAGAAGACAACATTCCTCCCTTTCTGTTGCTATTACGGTCGTACAAGTTATTGCATACAAATCATAATCCAAGCAGAGCCACCACAAATCTGGTCCAGCGTGACAAGTGGATGGGGGCGACAGTTCTGTTACTCTCTTGGATGAAACGGCACTACTTATCTGTGCTGCTCCCTGTTTACTGCTTGAAGCAATCCCTGTGGTTTCCCTTTTTTGATGGCCAGCCATCAAGTCTCAATTTACTAATTGGTGGCAATGATATAGTAGTATGTATTGTCGAGTCAGGGAAATCACAGTTGAGAGTACTAATCGGACGTACCTAATGGGAGAGGGATCGTCGGATCCGTCCTCCTTAGACGATGCAACTGTGGCCCAAGAGCTGCTCAACAATTCGATTTTCACGCTTAAAACAATTAATTTAACCATCAGAACAATTCGATTCCACAATCGGAACAGTTCAATTTAACCATTGAAATAACTCAATGTAACTATCGGAACAATTCAATTTCACGCTTGAAACAATTCGATTTAACCCTCGGGACAATTCAATTCTATGCTCTGAACAATTCAATTTGTCCCAATAGGATGTTTAATTTTGTTTCACTCATCTGCCTATCTATCTATTTATCTATGGTTGGATTCTTTTTAGCTTTGCTTTGACTTATCACTTTTTGTTACAATAAATAGTTTTCAAATGGTACGTCTTTTCAAAGCGGGGTCTACAAATCGATTGTAACACACACTGTATTGAGTTAAGCTATATTGGTCAAAATCATGTGTGACTATTTTCCTCTTCTACTGTATCTCGTGAACAAACAAAATTCAAAAATCATAAGCCACAACCATAGACCAAAAGAACCCTCCATATATCTATACTAAACTAGAAGCTTCTCCAGGAGTCCCCACATTGACATAAAATGCTAGAAATTGCCACATTAATCAAAGAAAAGAAAAATAGCTAAAAATTCCCACATTAATCATAGAAAAAGAAACAAATCCAATGTCCATATATCATTCTCAAACATGCATGCATACATGTATGCGAGTAGAACACACCATCCAGTTTCCAATCCATTGCTACTAAGTAGAAGCATACATGCATGCAAGTAGAACACACCATCCTGATTCTACTCAAATTAAAATTTGAAAGATAGAAAAACCAAACTTAAATGTGGAAATCAACTTTGAATTGTAATTCAGAACTAAACAAATTCCATTATTGAGAAATTTTTTATGTAGAATATTTTTTGTAATATATAATAGTTCAATTAGTAATAGGTACCAATTCAAAAATAAGTATTAAATTTAAATTATGAACTCAAATCCATTTTAGAATTCAATTAAATTTGGAAAAAAATATTTTGGAAATTAAATTACTCCACAATTTACTCAAATCCATTATTAGAATTTAATACTAATCACAAATAAATTAGGTGTATGCGTTAATTAAAATTTGCATTCTAAATTGTATTATCCCAATATATAAAAATGTGGAATTAAAAATTGAGATTTCCAAATTAATTACTTAAAATTTCTCAATTAAATTTTAGTAGAAAAGAATTACAAATTATGAACTGAAAAGTTATACATATTTGGAAATAAATTTGAGGAAATGATAATAAATTTTAAAATGGGAAGTTATTTTATTTTTAAAATATGTGAATTTGTTAGTGTGTTGTATTGGAATTAAATCATATGGATTAACGATGTAAAGTTTGATCTTTTTAGACCAAAAACAATGGTGATGATCCGAAGGTCTATGCTCAGGGGCAGACCCACAGGGTATACCGAGTGGGCCACAGCATATCCTAGGGCCCAGTTGACAGTCCCTGCCGCAGTCGCACGTGCCGCCTAGCCCGCCTCGATCCTCCACTCGAATCCCTCGTTCGTCTGCCGCCTCCTAGTCTCCTTACACGGCCGCCCCACCTGGCTGATCTCGTGCAGGTAGCTCCCATCCTCCAGCTTCACCATCTTCTGCACGCCGTCGGCACCATGGCCGACGGTGACACACCTTTTGGACCTGGCGGTGCTGCTGCTCTCTTGGTCTCTGGTCTTGGCATTGCTCTTGGCGCACTCGGCATCGGTGGCCAGCCTCTCCTCCTGGCTCAGCCACTTGCCCAGCCTCCAGATCTCCTCCTCAAGGAACTGCACCCTCTTCCAGTACTGCTCCGCGTTCGCGTCGCCGCCGCCGTCGGCGTGGCTCGTGCTCTGCCGCAACGGCGCCTCGTCATTGCTACGCAGCTGCAGAGGCGCGCTGCGGTGGTGGGAGAGGCAGGACATGAGGCCGGAGCAGCCGATGGAGACCACCGCCGGCGCCGGCGGCTTCTTGTGAGACATCTCCGTTGATGCGACGAATTTCCTTGTGCAATTAGCACCGCAAATGCTACGGAAAATGTAGTACTTGTACTACCAGCCGCGGACGTGCCCCCGCGATGTGCAATTGGAGTTTTTGTAGGCGCTGCGCTAGTGGAGTGGAAGCTGTTGGGGTTAGTTGCGCTTTACGAGGTGAGGCGCAGCTCGAATTCGAACTCCGAGTTCGCATGCTATTGAAGGGGCTTTTGTTATGCTCTGATTTGCTGGCAACCTTCTCAAGTGTTAAGATCATTACCATTTGTGTTGGAGGGCTTCAACGTCAGCGTCTAACTGCAATTTATATTTGCAGGTGTCTATCCCAAAAATACCTCAACATTTGCACCTAATGGAGTCAACGCCCAGGGAAATCCAATGCAGGTTTGTGTAGTGTCAGTATTAACATCTTTGATCGTTATGAAATTAGAAGAGGTCCATCTTATTGCCTCCAATGCCATCTGCTAACTCCCCTAGATCAGGCACAAATATGCTGAATACCCCTTCACCCCAGCAGCATCTGACACCACAACAGCATAGGCAAAAGCTGATACAACAATCTCAGCAAAAGCAACTGCATGCTCAACAGCAGCTGAGACCATCAGCTGCTGGGATGATAGCACAGGTAAGGCCAAATTTCCTTCGGATGTCCTTTTAGTTTTAACAAAGAAGTTTCTTTCCCGATGATTGTGTCTTGGGGGAGTGTTGCACTTGTGGCAGCAGCAGCAGCAGCACTGTTGTAGGTATTTTTGGTATATTTCTTTGCCTTTTTGTTCTGCTGTATTACAATCATTCTACTCCATTCACTTCTAAATGGTTCATTTTCTGGTGCTCACTGAGTCCACAATATTCCTGTAGAACGCAATTCCTCAGCTACAAGATTTACAGGGGCAGGCTCAACAAAAACTGCAGGCAATTTCTACCACTAATTTTGAGGTGAGATGTACGAATATGCCGAAAGGTATTGTGCTTATCATTGCATTACATTTATTTCCTTTTCTCATGTGTTACTAATTTTCCTGAATCATTTTCCTACGTCATTCCTAATAAATCATGTTACAACGCATGGCTTATCAAATGTGTAAACAACATTTGTTGTTTCTTCTTGGTTACTTCATTTCTTGCCTGATTACGCCACGACGGCTTGACGCCTGACGCGGAGCCATTGTTTTTTTGGAATTGTTCAGTTATAAAGAGAAGCGGAGACATTGCATCTCTTTTTCAGAAACATGCAGCCAAGAAGGCGGCGGCTGCTGCTTCAATTATTTAGTGTGTGTATACCGAATTACGGTGCAAATTTTATAATTATTTACCGAATTGGCAAATGGTTTTACCGAATTGCATATGAAAATTTTGGTGCGGCATACCCTTTGGTAAAATCCTGGGTCCGCCACTGTCTATGCTAACATGCCAATAGTTACTATATGTTTACCATTGTGCTATTTCACAATATTTATCCAACTACCGTTGCACATAAATAAAGGAAGCGCAAACTATAAGTAACAGCTTATAGAATAGGACTATTCTTGCCCCTACTAAATGTCATATTTCAACCGCTCGTCATCTTTTAGATTATTAATAGCAGGGTATAGGATTACAAAAGTGACTGACTATTGATAAGTGAAAATATCCTCGAACCCCTAAGTGACTGACTATTGATAAGTGAAAATATCTCTATATCCATATAAAAAAGTAGCAATGTTAGTGTTTGAAATTATAGATTGTCGCAATGCGTGGCCTATGATCGACCTACAAAAAATAGAGCTATACAACAAAAAAATTGGAGAAGACAACATTCCTCCCTTTCTGTTGCTATTGTGGTCGTACAAGTTATTGCATACAAATCACAAATCTAAGCAGAGCCACCATAAATCTGGTCCAGCGTGATAAGTGGATGGAGGCGACGGTTCTATTACTCTCGTCGATATGGACAGATTTTTCGGATAACATGACATTCAAACAGCTCTCAGTGAGTTGTGCAGTGGACAAACAATATGCTTGGGACGAACCGAGCATATTGTTTTTCTCTTGTGTTTTATTTCGGATCTCATAGCTTTCCTGTACAGTGCAGTGTTGTTCTTGTTGGACCATCCTACACAAGCTATTCTCACCATAAAAGATACTAATGTCCTCATGTTTGGTGGGTGAACTAGCAGGAGTTGATTCAGTGAGTAGCAGAAAGCAAATAGGTCCTTATAAGCCCATAACCGTAAGTGTCGTTTCACGTAGAGATCAAGATCCACAGGAGGCTCGACGGGGGAAAAGGCAGCGCGCTTCTGGTTTACTGTTTGAAGTCCGTGAAATTTCGCTTCTTTGATGGCCAGCCATCAAGTCTCGACTTACTAATTGGCGATAATGATATATAGTATAGCGTCAAGTTGGGGAAATTAAGTACCAATTGGACGTACCGAGTGGGACAAGGATGGTCGGATCCGTCCTTCTTAGACCATGCTGCCACCGAAGAGCTGCTCAGCGTATCACTCTCTACCATACCCGCTGGTCTCCTTCCAACTGCAACTAGTTTGTGTTAGCACAATGACACTTTTTCGAGGAGCATATTGACTACTCTTGCACAGTTTTGTTTTGCACGGTTTGATTTCATTACTCATTAGTGCATTAGTATATTTTCTTATCCCTCCTGAGGATATTACGGCATGTACATTAATATAAACGACTGCTATCTATAATATCCTCCATATTATCTATAGATAGCATTAAAGACAGCTCAAACAATAGGTTGACTGTTTATATGTTTTTATAGACATCTTCTCTATGACACAACGTGTCTTGTTTATCGTGTTACAATCAACTACTGCATGAGAGACGGCCCAATTCTATATATTCTCTCTCTTCTCTACATCTATCTTATATTCTATGTGATAATATTTATAGATAACTGATATCATATCACTATACATAACCTCAGTAGGAATTCTCTAGCTGTATGTGCAATTTTGATGCTGCCCTTGGGGGGCAAGACCAGCATTTACAATCCCTAGGACCCCGCCCGTCATGGCCGAGTAAACATATCACATTCCTCTTCAAAAATACTAAACTATCTTTTGGGAATCGAAGAGGCAGGATGACATAATGATTTTAAATCACGGTTGCTTTTTAAGAATTTTTTTCATCCTCTTAAATAGGCATCTAGTGAAAACCTAATCATCTTTTGAAAACTTCAAAACTTTTTAAGTTTGAACGCTAAATTGTAGGATTGGGTATGGCGAGTCAAGGGTGAATAACTCTTCAAAATCTTTTTCTAGGTATCGACAATAACACGCATTGGAAACACGAACTCTCAAGCACTCAAAGCTAAAAGCAAAAATCCACTCAGACACTCTGTCTCAAACTGGTTATTATTATTCGAGAACTTTGAAATGTTTCTGAGAAAGAGACCTTGCACTGGACTTATTCAAGTAGTGTCCATTTTCATATTTATGACTTCCTTGACAGGTTGAAAGTTTGAAACTGATGGATACGAAGGCGACGATGACGATAACTTGGAAGTCTTCTGGGTGCAAACAAATAGAAAAGAAGCAGCTAGCGATGACTTGGAAGTCGATCTTTGGTGTACAAACAAAAAGAAAATTAAGAAGCAGACTAAGATATGTACCGGACTACCTTGGGAAGCCATACATGCAGCGTTCCCTGTCTACTACTATGAATCACAATGGTGAAATGAGAAAAAAAATTTGAAAAGAGTGGTTTTAGTTTGCCGTTTGCATCACAATAACATACATGCCAACCTTATGATCTTACCTCTACAAGAAGAAATCACAACGAAGTTGTACCTCAGATGAGCAAAGAGCTAGGCCAATCTAGTGGTTTCCTAGCGAGATTTGAGTAGGCTTTATGGGTCGACAAGACAGGTGCAGCAATGCACAGACGGATGGTGTTGGAAGATATGAAGATAGTTGCATCACCGACCAAAGCCCAGGGGCGGACCGCATTAGTTTACAGGTGTTCGACAGAACACCTAAAATTTTTGCAAAATATCATACATTTTGTAGGTATATTTAGCATATATATTGATAATTGACAGGCGTCGAGGTACATCACACATGCTACTAATTAAGTTGACCTTTTTCACAGAATTGACCCCCAATTCCCGTGTAATTATGGAGTTGCAAACTCATGCCCCCACCTTTTTAGATTTTGCACCCATATCCACATTGCAGAATAGTACTCCACTTTTGTAGAATTTACGACTAGACCTGATAATATGGAGAGTCACCTCATTTTTTAAGGCTTGTGTGCTTTTATAGAAAGGGTTTGGTTGGTTAATTTAAGGTTTCATTTAAATGGTTGACAAGACACATACCAAAGTGCCATATAATTTGCAACGTATAATTAAATGGAATTCTCAATAAAATTGATCAAATAGAGGGTATGTGGTACATATATTCAATCTCTTGCATTTTACATATACTTTTTTAACTTCCACTCTTGTACTCTCTTTGTACATTCATGTGAGTGATAAGAAGTAGAAAAATGTGTAATTAGTGGAAGATTGATAACTTATTGTAGGTTAAAGAAATGTTTGTACTGTAGCTATCAACATAGTTTTTTTTTAAAAAAAATAGAGCTACTCCATGTATAAATGTTAATTTTGGATCATATTACTGCGATATGCTTATTAATTTTGAAATTAAGTAGATAGCTGGGTATATATAGCTCTTTTAATTTTTTTTGTGAGGGTTCAACGTCTCTATTATTTCATTGTCATTTCAAAATATTTTGAGCGATGCAATACACAAAACAGTTTGGCATATGGATGCGCTTCTGGAAAAGCCCCTTGATTCCACTATGCTTGTTTGCGTTGTAGTCAACACGGTGCATAAAGTCGCTCCTCGATGTGGTAGAAGAGCTCTAGGACCTGTTTCCGCCGCTCCTTCACCTAGACATCAAGGTCTTCATCTGAGTGGGAGTGTTACTTGTTTGGCTAGCAATACCCTCCATGAAATAGCATGTATGCTTTGAAATGTTTATTATTCAAGAACTTTGAAATGTTTTTGAGAAAGCAACCTTGCATACTGGACTTATTCAAGTAGTGTCTCTTTCCATATGAAGACGACGAGGACTTCGGAGTCTTTCGGGTGCAAACAAATGGAAAAGAAGCGGCTAGCGATGACTTAGAAATCAAAATTTGGTGTGCAAACAAAAAGAAAATTAAGAAGCAGACTAAGACAGATATCGTACTACTGGGGGAGGCGATACTTGCATCATTCCCTGTCTACTATTCTGAAATGAGAAAAAAATGAAAGGAGTGCTTTCAGTTTTCCGAGAAAGCGACTTTGCATACTGGACTTTTTCAAGCAATGTCCCTTTCCATTATGACTCATTTGATAGCCTGAAAGTCTGAAATTGATGGATACAAAGACAACGACAACTTCGAAGTCTTTCAGGTACAAACAAATGGAAAAATAAGTGGCTAGCGATGACTTAGAAGTCAATATTTGGTGTGCAAACAAAAAGAAAATTAAGAAGCAGATTAAGATAGATACCGGACTACTGTGGAGGTGATACTTGCATCATTCCCTGTCTACCTTTCTGAAATCTGAATCACAATGGTGAAATGAGAAAAAAAATGAAAGGAGTGCTTTCAGTTTGCCGTTTCCATCACAAGAAGAAATCACAACAGGTTGTACCCCAAACCAACAGAGAGCTGGGCCAAGATAAAGGCTAGGCCACTTCCTAAGAGCAGAAAGCAGAGTTTCCCAGCGAGACGTGAGTGGGCTTTATGGGCCAACGAGATAGGTGCAGCCATGTGTGATGTCCTGGAAACTTGAATTCTAGAAAATGTATAATTTGTGAATATTTTGAATTCTTGGCATTTTCTATTATTTTAATTTTCTAAGTTTCTTTGGTTTTTGATTAAGCTTCCAGAAACATAAGAAATAATATAAGGATAAAATATAAAATAAACAAGGGAACACAAAAAAGAGAAGATATATTAAATAGAAGAAAATTTTAAATCAAAATGCGAATCTGAAAAGATGATCCAAAATGCCCAAAAATGAATTAGCAATATATGTAAAAATCATCCAAACTTCCAAACTTCCAAAAATCATCCAAATTAAAAAAGGGGACATGCAAAACATGAAAAAAAAATTAAAGGAAAAGCAATAATAATGGAGAAAATTCCTTCTAAAATTTTGTGTATAAAAATATATACACATATGCCTCAAAAATACAAATGGAAATCAAATAAAAATGAAAAATATAAAGAAAATAAAAAAAGAGAAGAGGGGAGGAACTCAGTCAGCCTTGCACGGCCCACGGCCTCGCTCCTCCCCCTTCTTCTTTCTCCTCCCCTCTTCTCCCTCTGCTCCCTCCTCGCACGTGCGCTCGCTCGGCCCTTCTCCCTTCTCCCCCAAAATCCCGCGAAGCGGCCCCCACCCTCGCTCTCCCTTCGGACTGCCGAACGCCGGCCTGCACCCCAACCCATGCCACCGCCTGCCCGCCGTGGTCCTCCACCCACTCCCATCCTCTATGACTACAATCGGGCTGCCGTAGCCACGCCGCCGCGTCAGCCACAGCAGTCCCTCTCCACGTCATCATGACACCCTTGCCCCACTCTCGCCAGCCATTGTGCTCGCCTGTTGCCCGTCAATCGTAGAGCCAAAGCCACAATCGACTGCCCTGTGGCCACACCTCCTCCTACGTCACCGCCATGGCTACCCCCAACCGCTCCACGCAGACAGCGTGTTCCCCTGCCTATGAAAGCCTGCCAAGGCCGCCGATCGCTTCCCTGCGTCCCTCTCTCCCTTCCACCGAACGCAATTGCTGCCCTGTGCCCTATAGCTTGTCGACGATCCTTTCTTCCCCAACTCCGGTCGAAGGGCTCACCGTCGATTGCAGCCGCCTTAGGCCGATTCCATTCGACAAAAGCATCTCTGGAGCTCGGCAAAGCCATCCTGGCCATCCTGGCAAAGCCGTGAGCTCCCCTCGGACCACCGCTGTCTCACGCCGACCGACCACCACAGCCACCCCCGAGCTTCGTCAACCCCCAAGGTAGCCTCGTGTCACCTCCATGATGCTCCAGTAGCGGTTAATTGAGCTCTCATGCCATAGACAACCGTAGCCCCTTCCTCCCTGTTCCGCCATCGCCCGAGCTCACCGCTGACCATGGCTCAGGCCAAATTGGCCAGCAAGACCTCGCACAGAGATGGGCACAAGCACAAGGAACACATTTTACTTATGTTAATGTCCGGCCACCACCCCCTCCGCCGGTGACAAACCTCGCCATTATCGGCAGGAGGAAGATGACACTGTTCATCCGTGCCATTCAATTAGCCAAGGATTAATTAGTGTTAATGACGTTCGTTAATCTTAAATACTCACTAACATGCGGGCCCCTCTTTAATTAAATGTCAGTAGGTCCCAGGTGTCAATGGCTCAGAAAGTATTAATCCCTGTGAGCCCTACCTATCAATGAAACTGAGAAAAATATATAACCCGTAGTGGGTTCCACGTGTCAGTGCCTGGAAGATAAGAAATTAATAAACCCAGTGAGTCCCATCTGTTAGAGAGAAGAAAAGAAAAATAATAAAACCAGTGGGCCCCACCTGTTAGTCACATGCACATTCTCTCTCCTTGGATTAAATTAATGATTTCTGATTTTATTTGGGCTGAAAACTTCAAATAATCATACCTAATTCATCCTAACTCCAAATAAAGTGAACAAATTTGTCTAAATTCATCCTCTATCCAATGGAACCAAAATCATGAATTTTTGAGTTTTTTTAAATTTTTGGTGAGAATTTGTTTGATTGTATTGATTCTTTTTATTTCTCGTTCGACGAAAATTTAGCGTACGAAGCTCAAGAGGAGTCTGAGGTAGAAGTAAGCAGGACCAGCAGGACCAAGGCAACTGTGACCCAGGACAGTCAATACTTTGATCATTTTGAATCCCTATTTTAGCAAATTATTTATATTTAAATTATTAAAGTGCATGCTGTTATTTTATGTGCAATCCTATGTCTGTTTTAATACTCTAGTTAGCTGCCCTTTATTTAAGTGCTACTATTCTACCTTCTTGACACACTAAACAGTGAACCTTGTTTATCTCCCTAAGAAAAATTATAAGGATAATTTTTCAAAAATAAACTACGTGTATGCGTATAGCTTAGCACTGCTTAGATACCCGGGGTTGATAAAACACCCCAACCCTCACATACAGTTACAAAGAGCAAATTTGGGAAGTTATAAATGGAAATGGTCATGTATTTTCATAAGAATCATTATTTTATACCCCCAAACACCCCAACTTGCTTACACATCTGGGCGGATGGTTCGGGGGTGTGGTACGGTAAATGCACGAGAGTGCGGAATGTGGTAGAACCGCCCAGATAACCCTCAGGACCGAATCTGGTTAGGACATCCCATTGTAAAACTGTACAACCATAAGTCTACAAAGTGCAACTTGGCCGAGTAAATATATCGAACCTCGGACTCATCCACAGGCAGGGGGAGAGAAGTGAGGTAATGCAAGGGCCTGTTGTGGCTAAAGCGACACCGAGTGGAGGGTGAAGTTTTTCTGTCATACTAGCGCTATGGGGTGTGGAGCCTGGAGGCTCTAGTATTAGTGGTTAACATCCCGCGCAACGTATGGGACCCACCGCAAGTGGGAGCAGCCTATAGGGTGAGATGAGAATAAAAGGCCAGATGGCTTGAAAGGTTATTGTGATGATCTACTCAACTACATGACTAAGGATTCATGTGGAGCAACGAGCGGATTGTCTCTTGTGGTGAAAGTGTACACACTCTACATAGTCAAAACTATTCGAATAGCCGTGCCTACGGTCAAGGGCGGACATGGGAACCTAACTTGGATATAGTTCTATTTCAAAAACAAATTTTGTGGGAGGGAAATGGGAAAAGAAAAATAGAGAACGATGGATAGTTCTGGTTTTATGTTGCCCTGGGTATCGTCTTAGTGATAATGTAAGCGGCTATAACGCTGAAAAGTTAACATACGGTGCAGGTGACATATAAAGGTGGATGAAATCTGTGCCATTACTATTATCACATACTTCTTTTTACCAACATTATGATTTTGGTCCAAACTGCTAGGTCTCAAGAGATTTCTATATATCATAATACTTTTAAAAGCAATTTTCCAGCAAATAAAACAACCTGAGCCCTTCCTTGGCCAGCATACATGTTAAATTAATTGCATACTATGTATTGGCTTGCGGAGCACGATGGATTTGTGCTCACCCTCGCATCATCATATTCAGAAGCAAGATGCCACGACCACTATGCCTACGATGACGCACCGGCCCCGAGCAATGGAGTAGACGACGACAATTAGGGCGAATTTTAAAAATTTCAAGCCCTAGGCAAGTAGACTTGCTGAAAGGGTGTGCACCTATATTACCTAGGGTTAGGTAATATAGTTTGCACACATTTACCCCTCAGCCGCTTGCTTGTGGCTATTGGTCCCGCTTTTGTTCGCTTTTCCGCTACTACCCTTTTGAACTGTAAGCATTTGGCTATGGACACGGATGGTGTTGGAAGATACCCAGTGAGTCCCATCTATTACTCTCGTCGATATGGACAGATTTCCTGTACAGTGCAGTGTTGTTCTTTATTTCGAATGACTATAAGACGTGACCTACTCATCGTTATTCTTACCGAAGTTGATGAAGTCCTTCTCTGTAAATAGTGAATGAAGCAATATGAGTACATAAAGTACTCCACAAGTTATACCAGAAGGTTTAATAGAGTTCATGCATGCATAAGGGTTGACAATAGAAGGCATAGTAGGTTACTTGTGCGTAAAAGCAGAATTGAGGTAAATACAGTAAATAGATTCAAAGGCTAAATTTGATACAATAGATAGAAAGAGTAATTTAACCAAATAATATCGCTAATGCAGGCTCCAACCAAACACTAACCTATTCACAGGTATTCCACCTGATCCATCTTTTCCAAAAGATCTCATACGGATTCTATCCGTCCAAATGTTTTTTCATCTCCTATGGATTCCATCCATCCATAGGCCTTTTCAGAAATTATTTTAAAAACCAAGTCTAATCCCTGAAAAACTTTACTCAGCTTGCCCGTGACCGTGGGCACGGCTATCCAGGATAGATTATACACTCTGCAGAGGTTGTGCAGCTTTACCCACAAGACATGATCATCCTATATTGCCACCGGTTAAACACACTTCCTTTAGTGTGCGGCGAGGAGATCATAACAAGGCCTTTACAATGCTAAGCCTTCAACCTGGTCATGCCGCCACTAAGCTTTCACCACAACTTGAATCCACAAGTTGGAGCCCCCCTTGTGCCATGTGAGACTTCTCATGGCCTACGTCACGCTCACATTCAACCTATAACGAGACCAAAGTTAGAACCTCACAAATTAGTCAGCCAGGACTGTCCCATACCAGTCTTGTGGTAGTACGATATGACTTTGTAACAGTAGCTCACAGACCGGTCCTTAACTTGACTTAGGCTCAAACCACATACCCCTTATGCTTGACAATCAACATTGTGTCATTGAACAACAATGCATGCCAGCACCACCACCTAAACATTAGCCTAGGTCCAAACCAAGTTGCATATTTTATTTTGAAATATTTCATACACCTTCTTGACTCACCGAAGTCAAGAATACATTTTGGAAAAATCATTGTTCTGAAGTGAAATAAATATTCCCACTTAAATCATTTTAAGCATAGCTAAGCAATTCTATAAAATTTCTAGCCAATACTATTGTACTAACTAGGTTTTCATCTAAGGTGACAAGGTATGTTAAGTCGAGATCAAAATGGCTATATTCAAAGGAACATGGGTATAACTAAAGTTTAAAACATCGGTAAATTATATTGAGTAAAGATACGCATGCATATATAGTAAAATAACATAATGTAATTTTGAAACATTAGGATCAATATGGTCAAAGGTGTAACTTACCTTTCTTCGAAGTTTGCTGAGGTCCGTCAAAGTTATACTCTCCGGATTAGTCGTAGTCTACACGCGAAAAGCCAGAACAAACTAAACTCAAATAAAATCCAAATAAACTCCAGAAATCATAAAATATATACTGGGAGATAGAATATGACATTACAAATTTGAATGGATCCAATCGGAGTTAGGGCGAAGGAGGACGACTTCTGGAAGTTTGAATTCCAAACAAATGAATAAAAGGAATTCTTGGAATTCTTTTATTTGTGAAGGCAAAGCGGTCGGAAGATACAATATTTATGTGTGGTCGAAGCCATGGTTGAAACCATAGTCGAATCAACAGTTGAAGTTGCGAAGGTCAAAGTCGAAGACAGAGACTCCAAGTATGGGTGCAGTCGAAGTTGAAGACCAGGTCGGAACTATACAGTGGTCGAAAGAATTGGATTATGCAGAGTGGTCGAAAGAATCTGATGGCTTGGACACGTAGATGTTGCGGACTCTGCCGCCGCTACTGTTCATCTTCTCGCACACATAGATGTTGCGGACTCTGCCGCCGCCATGAGTCCGGCTAGGCCCCGCATCCTTGAGTTGCCTTTCCTCTACCTATAGACAGCAGTCGACCCCGCCAAACTCGGCGCCTCGCCTTCCTCCTTTGAAGCCCTAATCCGTCGCCTTAGTTCCCGTTGTGAAGTGCCGGAATCAAGCTTCAGGAGATGGGCAACGTTTCAAGGATGGGCAAGATGGGCTTAGGAAGACCAAAAAGCTGTAATGGGCCTAGTTTCTCTTCAAGCCGGAGCATGAATAGATTCCTACTCAACATGTCAGAGGTACTGTTCAATAGGGAGACAATTAGCCTGCATCAGCGATGACTAGGAGCTAGCGATCAATGGGGTGATGAACAAGACAATTTGGAGACGAGTAACAAACTTGCAACAAACTGGTTCATGAGAGGGAAAAGTAACAAACTTGCAACACATGTAGGAAGCAACGACGACGACGACATCTTCTAATACACTGAAATAGTAGTTCCCATTTGTGTAGTCTGCATGAAGAAAGGATGGAAAGAAAAGTCCATTAGTGGCCGGTTTATTAAGTAACAGAGCGAAGCAGAGTGTACAACTGATTAAGCTGCATGTTAGTTATCGGTTCAATCTCCGTACCTGTCTTTGAGGAAAAAAGACACTCGGGCAGACCAAACCAATATATCTACTATTGGGCTTCGACCTCTTCAATCTCGCCTGTGTGGCTGCAGCTAGCAACAGTATAACTGTTGTCATGGAAAACCTCTTTTTGCTTGTCATCACCGGCAAGGCTGTTTCGGTTAACAGAGAGCATATCTGCTTCGGCCTCGATCCCAATCGTCCCGCTGCTGCCAGCATCTCTGTTCTCATCTCGACAAACCCGCGCACTCTCCAGCTTCTCCAGGAAAATCTCTTCAAAATCGTCATTAATGCAAAGGGTGATCCGGTTGGGATGCTCCTCAACTTCTCTCCTCACGACGTCAACCGTCGCGGTGATGCCCGGACTGTCGCTTTTATACCATGGGGAGCATCGGAAGACGACCTTCTCAAGGCTCCCGAGGTGCGTGATGCCCACAGGATCTTCGCTCGCCGGACCAGCGTAGAACTTGAACGTAAGATGTTTCAGCTTCGGCATAGCCCCTGGCCCGAAGGTTACCCGTGGCACATGGGAATCAACGCAGAAGCTCTCAAGCCTTGCGAACCCTTCTTCATCGCTGATGGGGATCGCCTTTCTTGGGAGGACTTCAAACCTTACCACCAGAGTCTGCAGGTTGGGCATCTCCTCCCCAAGAAACTTCAGGTCATGCTCCTCAAGCTTGAAGACCCTGATATCTAACGAGCAAAGCTCACTGAAGTGTTTAATCCACTGTGGAACACGTAGATATCTTCTGGCCACCTTTAATCCCCGAAGGAGATGGTGGCAAAATGATGAACGTTCCGTGCTCAAAGTGAGACAACCATAGATCAACAAGGTTTTTAGGTGTCCGCACCACTCTAGTACATCCAGTAACCAGTCGGCTGGCTCGTCATAGGGCAATACTATTGCAAGCTCCCTCAGATTCCTCAGCTGGCGAAGCTGTTCCACAGCACTTGCCAAGCGCCCTGTGAAGGATCATGTGAGAAGGTCATGTTTAATGTTGTGATGAACCATTGCAATGTTTGTGGAGTGATTATTTGACTTTGCAAAGATCGCTCGTTGGAAGGATAGTTTTTGGCAGAAATTGAGGATTTTGGGATTTGAGTCATAAATTGAGTTGGGATGACCTGGTTCATTATATTAAGGTTGCATGATGCATGTCTCAGCTAACGTGGGTCAGGTTGTGAACAACTTGTGCCCGAAAATGATTTCTTTGTCTTTGGATGTGCAGGGTCACTTGGAGTCAACCGTGGTCAACGACGAGGATCGGGCTAGACTCATGGAGGAGTTGAGGCCCAGAACGATTGAGGATGCCGGGTGAGATGGTGAGCTCAAGTATGGCACAAGAAAGGTGGGAAATGTTGAAGGCGAGTTCGAACGGCGGGATTGCACCATAAGGCTTGGACAGTCCAAGTGAGCCATGGTTTGATGGAACCATGACGGGAGAGACTTGGCAGCGCATGGCGAGCTCATGGTGCACCTACACATGGCGAGCATGGCGATTGCGTGCTATGGATGGTGATGATCGGGTCAACGAGGGGTATTTTTATAGTTTGGCCAAAATACCGGAAACCACCTTGAATCAAAACCGCGGCAAGTGGGTAACGTGTTGGAGAGCGGTTTAGGTCAAGGTGGAGTTAGTTGGATCAAGCGGAAAAGGCTTAACGGATTCAGGCTTATGCATTTTGAAAAGCGTGTATAAGTGACTTGTGTGAGTTAAAACCCGTGTGGTTGGGGTTAACGGGTTTCTCCCATTGTGCTAAGTGGATTATATCCATTAGGGCTAGAAATGGCTGGTTGAGCCTCCTATATAAAGGATTGGGGTGGAGACTTGTGTTGACCACCTAATCCATCTCTCATGTGCTCTTAAGACTAGGGGTAGGGTTAGAGAGAGTGCATTGTGTGCTCTTTGTTCTCCTAGGTGGAGTGGCTGTAAAACCTACCTTTTCAAGTAATCATTTATCGATTTTCGACAATCTCCTTATCTATTATGCGTTTTTGTTTGATTTGCCCTTGATTTGGTTAGTTTTGATTCTTTCTTTCTTTTCTTGTGATCTTGCTGTTCCAAGAACGTGTAAGAGGTGGAGATAAATCTCAGGAATCCATCTCTATCCATCTAGGCACATTGATGGCAAGATTCACGAGAAAATCTGATTTTTGTTGATTTTGATCTCATCTAGTGACATCTTGTTTTAAGGGTTTTTGGGTAGTGATCCATAGTATTCTAGCTTGCTGTGACATGTGGGAATACATCTAGAATCATCTCTGACATCATCTACCCACGAGTAAGTTGTTTTCACAAATTGGGGTTTTGGCTCGGTTTTTGTGCAACCTTTCAACAAACTGAAAAAGGTGCATCTTTGGCCATATTTTTCATGATCGTTTGTTGGAATAGGTTCACAATAACCTAGAGAACATATATACAAAATTTCATATCATTTGGATCTATGGATCAAAAATTCTCTCGGTTTTCGGATTTGAAATCGGGCTAAAAACACTATTTATCCCCTGATTTTACTGTAGCAGCGGTCAAACCTCCGCTATAAGGCCGGTCAGACCGTCTCTTGAACGCCGGTCAGACCGCCGGGAAGGGTTTGGTTCTAAGTTTTGTTGACTTGGGTCAATTGGAGTGATTTTTGGGTAGAGATTCTATGTTCTACACCTCTATAGGTGTTTGAGTATAGAATCTTGAATACTAGGGGAAATCAGAGTTGACACCATTCATCCTCCTCTGTTACTATATTCGGTCCTACACCCTATGAGATCTATAATAAGCAGCACCTGTACTGAACTGAAATGCCAAGCCCCATCATGCAACTTCACCCCTTCATGGGAATTCATGTCACCACCTAGCAGATATACCAATTTGGAAAGCAGACCAACTTCTCTGGGTAGCTCTCTGACCCCTGTGTTTCTTACGTCCAGTGTCTCTAAATACTGCAGTTTCCGGATTTGCCATGGGAGCCTACTAACTTGCGTGTTCTTGAGGCCCAAGTACCTCAGCCACAGCAGTCCACATATGTCCACCAGATGAGCATTCTCCAAGGTATCAGAACCTTCAAGATCCAGCAACCGCAGGTGTTCAAAATGCTTGAAGGGGACTCTCCTTGCATCACCAAAAACAGCAAGGGATCGAGTATGAGTTATTTCCATTCTTGATGCGTCGACTGAACGCTCTGGATGAATAGACAGCCAGCTAACACGTCTAGGATCAGAGGTAGAGACATCAGAATTTGGCAGCGAATGAACAAACTGCCCTTCCTGTGATATGGATCTAAGAATGCCTAGCATCATGCGGTGGACTTGGCAGATCCTTACCTCGTTCTTGCAACCTTCCACCGTCTGAATAAAACCCCTCTTGACGAGCTCGTCCAAGCAATTCTTTGCTGCTTCCTCTAGGCTATGCCCCCTCTCTTCACCGATGAATTCTTCGGCAATCCATTTCCTGACCAAATCATCCTTTTCAATCTTGTGATAATCTGGGTAAGTACTCAGGTACAACCAACAAGTCTTGAGACGGAGAGGAAGACAGCGGTATGCAAGGGACAAAATCTGCTGAACGTTCAAATGTGCACAATGTAAAACACTTGTCACCATCTTCCATGATTCCGTTGTTTGCGGCTTGTATGCCAGTAATGATGCCATGCTAATTATTGCCAGCGGGACACAATAACACCTGCCTAGAACTGCATCACAAAGTTCTTCTAGTAGTTGAGGAGGGCACCTGTCCTCGGAGCTGAATAGTCTTTTTAGAAATAAACTTTTGGAGTCAGGGTGAGTGAGAGGCGTAATCTCATACACCAAGCAATCGTCACCGGAGCAACAAGCCTTGGCTACATCATTAACACGAGCGGTCATGATTATTCTACTCCCAAGATTATTCTCAGGAAAAGCAGTCTTTATGATCCCCCAATCTTCCTTGCTCCGCATATCATCAATTATGACGAGGTACCTATCATAAATTCAAAAGATAAGAATAATGCGATAGATCCAACTTTTGAAGAATGGAAAAGAGCTTTCAAGAAAGAGTTCGCCTATCACACACACACAGTAGGATCCTTTCCTACCGTTCTTCCTAAAAAAAGTAAGAATAACGGAACAAGATTTTTAGTCAAGAGTGCACTTGTATAAGGTTAAGCACATACATCTTCATAACCTCTGTACGCACTGTTACATCGACAATAGAATGACACATTTCAAAATTTGCAAAAATAAGAAAAAATCGATAGCCTCTTGCGTAATCCTGAAGTGTGCTAGACAGTTGATCTATGATTTGAGTGGTAGGTAATTCAACGATTTTACTATAAGTGTTCCTACTGATCACCAATCTATATATCTACAAACAACCAGTGATATTCAAGGTATCTTATTCGCTTTGAAGGTCTAAAAATCCCACAATAATCCTTAAATCAGAAAAAAATCTTAGAAATTCTCTCATTAATCAAAATAGAGAAGATCTAGACCACTTATTTTGGTGGAAGTAGATTATAATGGTGTACATTAATCATGTATATATATATATATATATATATTATATCTATTACAATTATATAACATATACTATATGTTACAAAATTGTTGCGTGGGAAATTCCACTAGTTGGTATAAAGTATAAACCCACATACCTTTTGTCCGTAAGGAATTTTGAGACCTTGTCGATGAGATGTTGTTGATCATCCCCCGCGGCTTCTGTGTTAGCATATGATTGACCGGTCACTTGGTAGAGAATAGTTCTCAGAATCTTCACCATATCAGGAGTTCGAGAGACTAACACAAAAGCCTGGCACCTGGGATACTCGCGTAACGTGTGATGCAATTGTGTGGCGAGAGTTGTCTTGCCCAAGCCTCTATCTCCGACAATGCATACCATCTTCAGCCGTTGAGCTAATGCACCCTCCTCTTCAAGTAACCATTTGGTAAGTTCATCCCTCGGTCCTTCCATACCCACAAGATCTGATACATCATTGTTGATGGAGCACACTTGAGGGTCTACTGTGTTAAGGATATAGAATTGTAGTAGGATATAGAGTTTGTATTCTATTCCACATATGCCTTATCTCTATATGGCATATCTCTTTGTACTCCTATATATATGGTCCCTTGGGCCTCATATCAATACACACACAATATTCATAACATGGTATCAGAGCTTAGATTAAAACCCTAATCTCAATCTTGATTACTTCCGCTGCTGCTGCCCCCGGGAGGATCGATCTTCGCTCCCGGGGGCGGCCCTTGTTAGGATCTAGTCATCACGCTGTCCATCGATCGCGTGGGCGTTGCCGGGCTGCTCCTGCTCGACGGCCGCCAGCTCTACGTTCTGATGGGAGACGTCGCCTCCATCCACGGGCTCTCGTTGCTCTGCATCTGGGAGACATCGTTGACCTGGAGCTTGAAGAGAGGCCGTCGCATCAGCGGCCTGTCCACAACCATCGCGTCCCGTTGGCTCTTCCTCGCGTCCCCTGGCAGGTCCAACTCCATCGTCGATTCCTCCGAGCACGCGACCTCCCCTACTTCCGCACCGGGGCTCGTCGCGCCCGTTCGCTGGCTTCCACCCGCGCTTGCGCGGCCACTTCTCAGCCTTCGGCGGCGCCACCACGCGGCACCACCGGATCCGCCGTCCCCTGGATCCGCCCGTCGCTCCGGGGGACCTGCTTCGGCCTCTCACCACTGCATCGGCCGGTCCGCTGGCCCTCCTTGGCGTCCTCATCAACATCTGCTGCGTCACCGGCGAAGCGCGCCGCAGCGAGGCCGGTGAGCCGACCCCTCCCGTCGCTGTGCACCCACCGGCGTCGATCCCGCCGATCCAGGCCGCAGGCTGTGCCCGCCCACGCTCCATCCAGCCACCTCTCCGCGGCGGCGAGAACCGCCGGGCTCCAGGGCACTCGGCAGCGCCTTCTGCTGCTTCAGGCCGCCGGCCTCTACACCGCCACTGACCCGGTGCCGGCGTCGGTGCCCGCCCGTCCGGCCGCCGCCCGCCGCCTGGCTGGCCTCGCGCCCGCTGGAGACTCGCGCCGCCAGGAACCTCCGGTCCGGCCGCCGCCGCCGCTGGCCCGGCCCGGTCCGCCGCCGCCACTGGCTGGCCCCCGGTCCGGCCACAGCTATCGGCCGCCAGGACCCTCGCGCCCGCCGGCCGCCGCCAGTAGCCTCGCGCCACCAGGAGCCTCGCGCCTGTCCGCCCTCACTGGTCTCCTCTCTGGCTGGCCTGGTGTTTATCTACTCAGGAGGTAGCTTCAAGGAAGCTAAGTTAGCTTCCAAGAGAAGCTAAGCAAAAAAAAAAAAAGAGAAAAGAGAATAGAAAAAACAAGAAGAAGAAGATGCTGGTCCTTGTCGTCCACCAGTCGCCGCCCTCTGTGTGCTGCTTCCGGGTACTCTCCGCCCTTCGGATCTGGGCCGCCAGCGTTGTCCACTTTGCCACCCTCTACGCGTCGGCCGATTGCTGCCCTCTGTGTGCAACATCCTTCACTTTGTTGCCCTCTGTGTGCGACGTCCTCCACTTCGCTGCCCTCCGTGCGCAGCATTCTCCACTTCGCTGCCCTCTGTGCGCGGCGTCCTCCACTTCGCTGCCCTCTGTGCGCGGCGTCCTCCACTTCGTTGCCTCCATGTGCGGCATCGTTTCCTTCTCGATCTCGCCGCCGCTGCTACCCAGGCCGCCGTCGTCTCCACTTCATCCATTTGGTTGCATCCATCCCAAATCTGTAGTCTCTATCTTTAGTTCGTCTAAGTCATGCGTGTCCACAAATTTTTGTGTCAGTCGGTCGGTTGCTTTGCCAGTCTCAGTCCATCCTTTAGAATTTTGTATGGTCGATGCTGCCCCTCTCGCGTCTGTATGGCTCTTCTTGGTTCGTTTCGCCGGATCTGGTCTTGCCCCGTTCGGATCGAGCCTCATTCGTGCTGGATCCGGACTCCTCCGTGGGCGGCCTCTCGCGTCGCATCCCCGAGCTTTTATGGCCGTCGCGCTTCTTGTGTACTGCGATTCTATTACGCTTCTTGTGCACTGCGCCGCCGCCGTCTCGGTCTATGATGCAGTCGCTCCTCTTTCTGAGCCGCCGCTCCGAGCTATTAAAGCCGCCACGCTTCTACTGCTGCGTTTTTCTTGCGCTTCTTGTGCCTTTGCGTCGCCGCCGTCTCGGGCTTCGATCTGTTTTATGGGCTACCGCGACGACTCGATGGAGATCTTCTATTTTCGATACAACTTTCAAGAGCCGCATGCTACGACGACGTTTCAAGACTTGGTTTTTGGATTTTAGTGTTAACTCTTTCAAATGCAATGCTATTGCATACGCCTTGCATTTGAGAGGGGGTGTTAAGGATATAGAATTGTAGTAGGATATAGAGTTTGTATTCTATTCCACATATGCCTTATCTCTATATGGCATATCTCTTTGTACTCCTATATATATGGTCCCTTGGGCCTCATATCAATACACACACAATATTCATAACATACTGCAGAGTTGCTATGGTTAGAGATGCCTGCACCAATCCCGTCCCTTTCATGTTTCTCGGCCACCTCCTTGACTAGGATCATGAGATCATCCGGATGGCGAATCTCCGCATTAGTCAACAAGCTCATGCTTCTCTTTGTGAAGACCTTGAAGCTTCCCAGCCTTTCGTCATCAAAACGAAGCTCGAGCTCATCAATGCTCTCCTTGATGCTGTTGGACAGCTCCTGTAACTTGATCATCGAGTGATCATCCACCGGCGACATCTGCAAAAGGAAGGCGTCCAAGGCCTCAAGCTCGGATTTGAGGAATGTGATGTCACTGCGCACCCCCTTGAGCAGCATATACTTGTCACTCAGCAGTGCTTCCAGCTTCCGCAGGGCTGGTTGAAAGGCCTCCATGTCTCAACGCTCTGTACTGCTCGATCAGACCTTTAGATCGCAGCCAGCGATCAGTAACGCTCTGTATTGCTCCGGCTGTCTTTCAGATCTCGACCTCGAGATCAGCCTCTCTCTCTCTCTCTCTCTCTCGGGGTTTGGAGTGTGCGTGGGTGTGTGGGGATCGGAAATGGAAGAAGTGGAACGGAGTGGGGTGAGGGTTAGGTATCTCGGAGAAGGCTTTCCATTCTTTCTAGGCTAACCAGTATACCAGCTCCAGCAGGAACGGACAGGTGTGTATATGTTAGCTACTCCTTTTGTGTCTCAATATAACTAGCAATATAAGCGCGGCGCCACGTCGCGCTAACAACCATGTGAACCGAAGTAAAAAAAATAAAAATTCGCTACCATGTGGACTGAAGTAAAAGAGACGAAAATTCGTATAGAAATGACGTGTCAAGGGCCTCTCAGAAAAAAACCAAGGACTCGCGTGCAATTTTAAAGAAACCGCAGGGCGTTATCCAATAAAAGAGGAGTATAGGGTTTTTTTGCAAAAAAACTGAGGGTCTTTTCGAAAGAACCAAGGGCATGTACGTAATTACAGAAAATTGCGGGACATTATCCAGTAAAAAAGCAGAGGGCTTTTTCGTAAAAAATTAGGGAGCTTTTTGTAAGAACTGAGAGCCTATACATAATTACCAAAATTTGGAGGGGCTTTTGTGCAAAGAATGGCACGTGGACATGGTAGGGGGACGGGAAGTCCCTCATGTTTAATATACAGAGTATTCGTTTTAGCACTCCCAACTATTCTCAAAATATAAGTTGTTTGGCAATTTCTAGTCATGTGTCCACCCTTTTTTCCTCTTATGCCATTACTAAATGAATACTATCACTCTCATAGATAAATGAGGCATCATTTCCATTATGGAATAATTGAAGGGCAATCATTTCCACCACCTCCTTAATTCTTACACTCGTCTAAAGCAACTTATATTTTAACACGGAGAGAGTATGAAATATATGGGCATGAATATCTTCATCTCTATTAATATAAAAGGGGAGTCTGTCCATTCGCCACTTTCTTCCTTTTGCCCTTGTATGAGAATGAGATATGATTTATCACGGATAGTGTAGGCCAGGTATGTTAACTGTTTTTTCAGTGAAAACTTTTTGAAGTCTATTTCGAATATAGGAGTACCGTAAGAAATAGTTCAAATATTTTTTTTGAAGAAACTAAAAAAATTCAAAAGAAGCATTAGTTTTATTTTTATTAAATCATTTAGTACAAGATAAATTGTCTTGAGTTTTGCAAAACACTCTGTTGAGAAAAAACTTTCATATAACATGAGAGCTAAGATAAATCCGTAACCTCACGTTTAATTATATCTATTACTTTTTTATGATACTGTTGTAACGTACGGGCATCTTACTAACTACTTAAAAGAGGAGTTGGTGGTAGGTGGTATGTTCGTCCTCTTCCCTGTGCCACCCCTTCGATCCCCTCCATGTCAAAATGCACCGCCATGTGGGCCTCCTGTTCTCACGCCAATTTTTCACAAACGCATGTCGTAATACTTGTTGATATAAATCGTAGCAATTCTTGGTTAACCTTTTTAGATGAAGTGAGGACGAAAGCTCAAGTAAGATGCTACACATACGTGCCCCTCATGTGGGGGCTAGGTTTTTTGTGAATTTTGGACCACAGAGTGTTACATTAGCACTAGCGTTGCCGAGTTCTACTTGAATCAATCCTCTCTTGAGTATGATAGCTATTGTATGCTTCGCCATGTAACTATTGTATTCATGTGCTATATAACTTGAGAAATATAAAGGAGAGGCATGAGAATATTGTACCGAAAATCATTGGAATAAAGAAGGGTATGGATTGCTCTTTTTCTCACGTCTAGTGTATATTTGTTCTTGACTGACGTTGCTTTTATGTAACATCCTGATTTTTGGGGATTTTTAAAACCTTGAATTTAAAAATAAATTCCTGAAATTTTTCCTCAATCTAAATAAAGCTTAAATGGAATTTTCAAAAGTTTTAAATAATTTAATATGATTAAATTAAACTTCAAAATTAGCTGAAAATATTTTTAATTAAGTTCCTTAAGTCACAAGAAATTTTCTGGAATTTTCTGAAATTAAAGTGAGCTCCAAATGAATTTTAGAACTTTGAAATGAATTAATCTGAGTAAAATAAACATTAACATAAGTTGAAAATATTTGATTTATGTTCTTCAGGTCTCAAGGAATTTTCTGGTATTTTTGGTGAATTTTTGGGAGTTATCTGCTATTTTCTAGAGCTATTTAATCTTTATTCGTTTTTCTGGAAAAGATTTTATCTCGGGAATTAATCCCCGCCGCCCGATCTTCTCTCTCCTCCCACGCGCCGCCATCCGCCCATCCGCGCGTGCGCCCGCCTCCCCGCTAACCCGCTTCCGCGTCCGATGACGCCACGCGCACCATCTCCCGCCTCGCCGCGCGCGCGCGCCCAGCCGCGCCGCCCGCCGCGCGTTGCCCTAACGCCGCCGCGCGCGCCGTCGGATCCGCCACGTGGCGGCACAAGCCCGCCCGTGCCCGCGCGCCGCCCGACGCGCCGCGCCGGCCGCAGCCGTCCGTTCGCCCGGCGTTGCATCCGTTGCCGTACGTCCGCGCCGCGCCGTAACCTAACCCTAACGCCGCGCGCCACTCGATCCCAGCCGTTGATCGTCCCGGCAGCCACGCGTCGCGATGGCCGTCTTCGTCTCCACCCGCACCCGCGCCGTCTCCATCCCGGACTCCCTCAGGTCGCGTGCCATTTAAGCCGCGCCGACCTCGGTTCGTGCGCTCGAAGCGCGCCGCCGCCGCTGTCTCCGTCCTCTCGCCGCACCGACGCCGAGTCCTCCCGCCGCCACCGCCTCGCTCCGCTCGCCGCCTCGCCGTCGGCGCCCGCCGCCGCTGACCCTCGCCGGGCGCCGTCGCCCGAACCCGGCCGTGCTCACCGCCCTCCGTCCATCGGCGGCACGCCGCCACCGTAAGCCGCGAACCGGACCTCTCCCGCCTCCTTGCCGCCGCGGACCCCGCCGCCGTTGACCCTCCGCCGTGCGGGGTTGGTCGCCGAGATCCACCCCGCCGCTGCCTCGCCGGACCCGCAGCCGCCCCTCGGTCGCGTGCGAGCCGGGACCCGCGCCGCGCCGGACGCATCCGCGCTCGGTCCCGCGCCGCGCGCTCGCGCCGCGCTCGCGCCCAGCGTCCGCGACGCCAGCGCAACGCCGCCACGCGTCGCCATCGGTGGCTTCCGCCCCGCGTCGCGCGATCGCAGCCGCTCGATCGGATCAAAACCGACGCCCGGATCGTGCCACGCGCACTACCTCCACCGTCCGATCTGGCCGTGCTGCTGCGACCACGCCCGAGCCACGTCAGCCCTAGCTGACGCGGCAGCCACGTCAGCCCTAAGCCTACGTGGCAGCCACGTGGCAATGCCACGTCTGCGCCACGTCAGCCGATCCCGAGCCCCGGTGCCACGTGGCGCCACGCCACCGCCACGCCACCCTTGCCACGTGGCGGCACCAACAAGCGCCACGCCGGCCCTACCCGCCGGGCGCGCGCACTGTTCCATGGACCGGGTCTGCGGTGAACTCGGAATTCCGTGCACCGGGTTCACAGCACAGTGCACTTTTCGAATTTCTCCGATTTCTTTTAGGGTTAATTTTCCGAGAGCCCGTTCTCCTCCGTCCTAACTCCGAATGACCCCGTTCTTTTTTCTAAATTCATCTAAAATCGAGCTCTAGCTGTTGGTTCTGGTTTTGTGAATTTTGGAGTTCATTTGCTTGTCATTTTATGTGTTTCTTTGTTTTCGGTCGTTTTCTCTCTCGTTAGATTCGGATTCCGGAGGAGCAGGTTTCGCGCCAGAAGACAAGGAGTACCCCGCTGAGCATAACGAAGGCAAGTCGTGTCCCTTGATCATGTTGAACCCAATTTTATAAACTATTATTTAATTATTTTGCTTTAAATTACATTGCATTGCTATTTTTATTCAAACCGTTGCACAGGTAGCTATTGTCCCAATTGCAATTAAATCTCCTTGACACTTTGAAATACCATGATGCCTTTGTCACCATAGGTTGGGAGATTTATTAGTGATGCTAGTTTATTTATCACAAGGGTTGGTGCGATAGATTGCTTAGCTTTGCTTATAGCTCCGATTGGGTTTATCATCACATGTGAATTATCCAAATTTGACTTAATGAGATATGGAACGTGGTTGGTGCCACGATATTAAAATTTGTGCCATGACGTAGGTGCGTCATCGGTGATGATTATACAAATTGGTTTTCACTCGGGCGGTGATCGTGCGATAAAGGGAAGTGCAGTGCACTTTGGGGATGTGGTAGTCTCGCCGAGTAATGTTAAGGACTTAACTTTGTGCGCCATTGATCCGAGCCTTACTGCAAACCACATGTCCGTATGGGACGGACTGGTGACTAATTTGGGAGGTTTCATCTGTAATCTTGCCATTGAGATGAACATGGTTGCCGATTTCCATGTGGCGCAAGGGGGTGTGATCACGAAACCCTAGCGGGCGGATTAAGTTGTAAACCGAACTTTGTAAAGGCCTTGTTGTGATTTTCTTTAACATGAGGATTATCACATCGTGTGGGTACAGATTGTGCAACCTCTGCAGAGTGTAAAACTATTCGAATAGCCGTCCCTCGGTCATGGACAATGCTCGGTGATTTCACACGAGGGGTAGTTATTTGTGAAAACTTGTGAATTGTGGTTGGACGGTGAATGGTTATTTCATCGTTGGTTTAGCTTATGGATGGGAGGTCCATAAGTGGTGGGTTTAGCTTATGGATGGGAGGTCCATAAGTGGTTTATTCCAGTTCCTTTGATTATTTATTAATGTTTTACTTAAAAGTTCGCATTCAATCTATTTACTGTATTTCAAATGTCATTTATGCAAATGAACCTTTCAGCCATCCTTTGGTAAGCCCTGCATACTATATTGCATTCATTTGTTACAAGCGACTTGTCGAGTACCAATGTACTCACGGCTTTACGCCTATGTTGCTCGATTGAGGGAGAGGAGTACTATCGCCAGGAGGTTCCGAAGGAGAGTTCTACAACGACTTCACGGATTAGGCTTCGTTCTCCACTCGATAGCCTCGTGGTTTGTCGATTGGTCGCTACGCTTTATTTTGGATTTCCATTGCTATTTTGTTAAGCCCTTCTGGCTAGAGATATTGTAAGCTTGGCCATAAGGTCGTATCTTTAATATTTTATCGATATTCGAGTTTTCCTTTATTATTATCGTGTGTATGGTTGTGATGACATCTATGTTTAACTGTGTGCACTAGCATGATCCTGGGACTAGTGCAGAATACACAGAGAGTCCGGATTTGCATATTCGGGTCTCGACATTTTAGGAGTGTTGAAACAAACCACCCGGATTCTGGCCGCTTGCTCAGCTTGCGCCTGTATGCCACACCTTCCATTACCATGCTCCACTGCCCTCTTTGACGCCGGCCGTCCAATCCTGTGACGCTTAACCTTGTTCCCTCCAGGTCGAGAGTTCCACGGATATCTCCTCTGCTCCTCCACTTCCTTCGTTTTCTGATCTGATAGATTCTTGTTTCCTTGCCACGGCAGTTGATGTCGTCAGCCAATCAACCTTGTGCTTGACAAGATCGATCCCGAGGTCGTCAATACTCTTGCCAGGTGAGTTATTATTTTCCCTAAATTTATTTCTTATCTGTTTCTCTATCTCGTTCCTGGTTTTCTAACAGGGGTTTAAGATCGAATACAAGTTGGTGGGGGTAGACCGTGGACAGGAGGCGCAAGACTTAGTGCTTTCTTGCTTTCAATTTAGGGGAAAATAAAATGTTGCTGTTATTCTTGTGTTTAAGCACAGGTGACTGGTCTAGTTCATACTCGGATGTATTAGTGAGTAGGAGTGGTTGCAACATTTGCATAGGTTTGCGAATTGATTTGACTCGATTTGGGTTCTCTTTTTTTGTTATTATAGATCCCAATTGTTTATACTCATGTTGTGCCTGTTACGTGTATCTTAGTTCATTCACGGCGACTCGCGATTTTTCTTACTTGTTGCCCTGTATTTGTGAGTTCAATCCTTATGCATGTGTCGTGATCTGCTAGCTTTATCACTAGAACATCTAGAGAGAGAGGGGATCGTGTGACTTACTGTCGCCGATGAACGCCATGAGCGAAGACCCGTGCCTGCGTGAGGAAGAGTCGGTGCAGTCGTCCAGAGAGTCGCCGGCGGCGTCCTGTAGCAGCGGCGGCGGCGGTCTTCCCGTTGCTCAACAGCGCGCAGTAGATCGGGCGTCTTTTGTATTGTACAAGGTTTTGGTTCTCACGAGAAACGCACGTCACCCCGTGAGAGGCCGGAACCCCTTCTTTATATTGCGCTGTTGCAACGGAGGACCGTAACCAAAATATGGAAAGCTCCCCCGATCAGGGCGCTGAAATCTCTCTTTCTCGTTTTGGCCGATTGGCCTGAGATCACATACCTAACATTCTCCCCCTTGATCGTAAGGCTAAAACATCATAAGCCCTCTCTCAATAAAAATTCACACCAAAGTAGTGCATCACAACAATCAATTAAGTATCGCTGGACATCAGTACTTATAGTGCTCCATTCTATCTCGATCGGATAACATAATACTTAATGGGAGTTGGTTACTTTATTTGGTCCTCTTATTTCAAGATCACAGGCTCACCAATAAACCCATGCTGGCAACATGATCACGAAAAATATTGGGTGGTAAGCCTTTTGTGAGCGGATCCGCGAGCATAAATTTAGTTCCAATATGCTCAACCTTAATTGTTTGATCCTGGACTCTATCTTTCACAACATGATACTTTATGTCAATGTGCTTGGCAGCCGCACTTGACTTGTTGTTACTCGAATAGAAAACTGCGGGTTGATTATCGCAGTACAAAGTGAGTGGTCTAGAAATGCTGTCTACCACTCTTAATCCTGGTATAAAGTTCTTAAGCCATACAGCCTGCCCGGTAGCCTCATAACATGCCACAAATTCAGCCTGCATTGTCGACGATGCAGTAAGTGTTTGCTTTACACTTTTCCATGATATTGCTGCTCCTGCGAGGGTGAAAATATAACCTGATGTGGACTTCTTAGTGTCTTTACACCCCGCAAAATCAGCATCAGAATAACCGACAATCTCAAGGTTATCGCATTTTCTATATGTGAGCATGTGACCTTTAGTGCCTTGCATATAGCGTACGACTTTCTTAACGGCTTTCCAGTGGTCCGGTCCTGGATTTGATTGATATCTGCCAAGCATCCCGGTAACAAAAGCTAAATCAGGGCGTGTACATACTTGAGCATACATAATACTTCCGACAGCAGAAGCGTAAGGTATAGCCTTCATCTGATCAGATTCATAGTCATTCTTTGGGCATTGAAATTTCCCAAACTTATCGCCCTTAACAATAGGAGCAGGCGAGGCAGAGCATTTATGCATATTGTATCTCTTTAGTACTCAGTCAATGTATGCCTTTTGTGATAAACCTAATGTTCCTTTGGACCTATCTCGGTGAATTTCAATACCAAGAACATAAGATGCTTCACCGAGATCCTTCATGTCAAAATTGGACGAGAGAAATCTTTTAGTTTCCCACAGCATGTCCACACTGCTGCTGGCCAATAATATATCGTCCACATAAAGAATTAAGAAGGTGTAATTACTCCCCCTAAACTTAACATATGTACAATTATCGACATCATTCTCCTTAAATCCAAAATTCCTTATGACTTCATCAAACTTAAGGTACCATTGCCTAGAAGCTTGCTTCAGGCCATATATGGATTTCTTTAACTTGCATCCTAAATGTTCCTCACCTTCCACAACAAAACCTTCTGGTTGTGTCATGTAAACGTTCTCATACAAGTCTCCATTTAGAAATGCAGTCTTAACATCCATTTGGTGTAATTCTAAATCAAAATGTGCTGTGAGCGCCATTATGATTCTAAAAGAATCTTTGGTCGAGACAGGAGAAAAGGTTTCATTATAGTCAATGCCTTCTCTTTGTGTAAACCCTTTTGCTACAAGTCTCGCCTTGAACCTTTCGATATTTCCCTTTGGAGTCCCGTTTGGTTTTGTAGACCCATTTACAGCCTACTGTTTTGGCTCCATTAGGAATTTCTACTAATTCCCATACATCATTATCGCCCATAGACTTAGTTTCATCTTTCATGGCATCTAGCCACTTAGATGAATCCTGACTCTTCATAGCTTCCTTATAAGAGTTAGGATCATCCATTTTCCCAAGATCGTCTTCATTTAAGTAAACCTCATAATCACTTGGGATAGCAGATCTCCTCACTCGTTCTGATCTCCTGACAGGTACAATAGTAGGTTCGTTAGGCTGTTCATTAACTGTCACAAAGGGCTGTGAAAACTCATCATTAGGTACAACACTAGTATTTTTAGAGCCCTCAACAAGAGGAGTGGCCACAGAATTAACTGGAGATGCAACAGGAGTTGCAACAACAGGATCAACTGTGGGTACAACCACTTGGGGTACAACCATTTGGGGCATAGGGAAATCATCAGTCTATCGGATTAGCGGTGAAGGGACATAAATCCGCTTCTCCTGAAGATCAATTTTCCTAGGCTCCAAGTCCCCACTGATCCCTTCATTTTCCAAGAACACTGCGTGTCTTGTTTCTACAAATTTTGTGGTACGATCTGGACAATAGAATCGGTACCCTTTAGACCTGTCAGGGTAGCCAATAAAATGGCAACTCACGCCTTGGGGTCTAATTTCCCAATCAGTGGGTTAAATAATTTAGCTTCACTTGCACAACCCCACACATGTAGGTAGTTCAAACTTGGTTTTCTCCCACCATAATTCATAGGGTGTTTTAGGCACCGATTTCATCGGGAACCCGATTGAGTATGTGTGCAATGTCTTTAATGCTTCCATCTATAACTTTACCGCAAGGTGGAGTAGCTCAACATACTTCAACCATGTCCATAAGTGTGCGGTTTCTTCTTTCCGCTACTCCATTTTGCTGAGGATCACCAGGCATTGAGTACTGGGCGACTATACCATTTTCTTGTAGGAACCTGGCAAAAGGACCAGGAACCTGCCCATAAGTTGCGTGTCGTCCATAATACTCTCCCCCGCGATCCGAACGCACTACTTTAATCTTTAGATTGTGCTGATTTTCAACTTCAGCCTTAAATATCTTAAATTTATCTAGTGCTTCCGATCTCTCTTTAATGGGATAGATGTAGCCATAATGTGAGTAATCATCAGTGAATGTAATGAAAGAATTATAACCATCCACTGATGTAACAGGGAAAGGACCACATATGTCAGTATGGATTAATTCCAAAATCCCTGTGCTTCGAGTAGCACCTTTCTTTATTTGCTTTACATACTTGCCTTTGATACAATCAAGACAATGATCATCCGAATCATTAAAATCTAAAGGGTGGAGAATTTCATCTTTAATGAGACGTTCAATTCTCCCCCTCGAAATGTGGCCCAAACGACAGTGCCACAATTTCGACGAAGTATCATCAATTCGCTTGCGTTTTTTATTCACATCACATACATTCATAGATATAGGAGAATTTTGCAGGGATAACATATAAAGCTTATCGTGTCGGATGGCACGACCAACATTATTATTATTGAAGTAAACAAGACACTGTCTGTGTCCAAAATTATATGAATATCCATCATTATCTAATAATGAGACAGAAATTAAGTTTCTTCTCATCGAGGGAACATAAAGAACATCATTAAGTTCCATTACAAAATCATTATTCAAAACTAAGGAAACTGATCCAATGGCTTTAATCTCAGCTTCCATTCCGTTAGCCACTCTTAGGCTTCTTTCCCCTCTGAGATTTCTCAACATATGGAATCCCTGCAAGGAATTCGTAACGTGCACAGTGGCACCAGAATCAATCCACCAAGAATTTATAGGGAAATCAGCATAAAATGCTTCATCAACAAAAGTAATTTCATAAGTACCTTTCTTGGCGAGCCATTTTAGCCATCCAGGACAGTTATCTTTGAAATGATCCTTGGACTGACAAAAATGGCACTCATCATTTTTCTTTTGTCCGTTTGAGCTCCCAGGACCTGAAGCATTTTTATGCGCTTGAGGACGTTGTAGATGCTGTAGCCTTTTATAAGGAGAGTATGCTTGCTCCTTCTTGCCCTTTCCTTTATAGCCTCCTCTATTTCTAGAGGGAACAACTCTGTTTGAGGAGTTGATGTGATTCATAACATCATCACCCCCTTCAGCCTTGAGCCTCTCTTCCTCTTGAGAAACATTGGCGATTAACTTGCTCATTGTCCACTTGTCTTTAATTGTGTTATAGTTCACCTTGAAAGCTTCAAATTGCTTAGAAAGAGACATCATAATATAATGGACAACAAAGCCGTCAGAAATTGCCATGTCCATTGTCTTAAGTCCGCAAAGAATATTGATTATGGTCATGATGTGCTCACGGACATTTCCAGTACCATTGTACTTTGTGTTCATGAGCCTGTGCATCAGTGTGGTAGCATAAACCTTAGAGGATCCTTTAAAATGATCCTCGATGGAGGACAAGTAGTTCTTCACCCTTTCCTTTTCAGGGATTGCTCCCCTAATAGCCTCACTGATGGAGTTTTTCATGACAGCAAGTGAAACGCGGTTAGACCGCTCCCACTTTTCAGCATTAATTTTATACTCCTTCATTTTATCATCAAAATTATCATCTCCTTCATTAGGAGCGACAGGCTCATCGAACCTAAACGCATAGTCCAGGTCCAAGAGTTGGAAAGTCGTCATAAGGGTGAACTTCCATTTCTGGAAATTGCTGCCATTAAGTGGCTCAATTGCATTAACTTGAGCTGTAACTGAAGCAGCTGCTGAAAAAATTTAAATTTTTTTTTACATTAGGAAGATATATAATTGATTTGCATGAAAATTAATCTTACGTTGGTATGATTAACAATATGCTCATAATAATTTTTCGTATCACCGCAAGGCGATCGTCCGCAGAGTCGCCGCGCGTCTGTAGCAAGCGCGGCGGCGGTCTTCCCGTTGCTCAACAGCGCGCAGTAGATCGGGCGTCTTTTGTATTGTACGAGGTTTTGGTTCTCACGAGAAACGCACGTCACCCCGTGAGAGGCCGGAACCCCTTCTTTATATTACGCTGTTGCAACGGGGGACCGTAACCAAAATATGGAAAGCTCCCCCGATCAGGACGCTGAAATCTCTCTTTCTTGTTTTGGCCGATTGGCCTGAGATCACATACCTAACAGTATTAAGCCCGAGCACTGCCTATTCTGATTCCAGAACACATCGGGAGATCTTTGGATTAGAGATTGTTGTGGTGAAAGAGACAGAGAAGAAGATGGAGTTGGTGGTAGGTGCTTCAGAAGCCACCATGAAATCCCTCCTGGGCAAGCTGGGCGGCCTTCTCGCCCAGGAGTATGCTCTGATCAGGGGCGTCCGCGGCGACATCCAGTACATCAACGACGAGCTGGCCAGCATGCAGGCCTTCCTCCGCGACCTCAGCACTGCCCCAGACGGCCAAGACAACCGGATGAAGGACTGGATGAAGCAGATCCGTGACATCGGCTACGACATCGAGGACTGCATCGATGACTTCCACCGCCTCCCTCACGATCCCATCAGCGATGCCAGGAACTTTGCTTCGGACATTGCTTCCAAGATTGCTGACCTCAAGGTCCGGGCGCAACAGATTGCCGAACGACGCAGCAGGTATGGAGTGAACAACCCAAGCAACGACAAGAGCAACAGCTCTGGAGTCCGTTCCGCTGCAGATCAGATCGCAAGCCGTCAGCTCATCGGAATGACGGAGCCTGTGGGGATGAAGACTGACATGAAGAAGCTTGAGGAGTGGGTAACCAAACCTCATGATGAGCGAGCTGTTCTGTCCATAGTCGGATTCGGCGGTGTGGGGAAGACCACTATTGCCATGGTGCTGTACCGAAAACTCCAGAATGAATTTGACTACCGAGCGTCGGTCACTGTGTCTCAGAACTACGACCAAGATTCACTCCTCAGGAGTATTCTGAATCAGGTCAAGCCACAGGGCAGCGATCACAACCAGCAAGGCAGCAGCACAGGAAGCTTGGAGAATAAGAACCTAGCGGCAGCAGCACAGGAAGCTTGGAGAATAAGAACCTAGCGGCAGACATTAAGAGCAAATTGAAGCTAGTCGTGCGACTGATCCGAGGTCACAGGCAGCAAGACAAAGATGGCAGCTCTGATGCGAAGCAGACCAATATAGAAACAATGAATCATGATCAACTCGTCCCAGAACTGGAAAGACGCCTGGCCGGAAAGAAGTACGTAAATTATTGCTTTGCTTCTAAATTCAATATTCACTTCCTTCTCACAATAGTTCGACTCATACTTGTGAACACGGTTGTCACAGCGGCACTGACGACCACGGCGAGTGATGGGCACCAGGACGCCATGGCGAACGCCAGAAGCCTGTGCATGTGCATACATATGGTGTGCATACATACGGTGTACAGCCCAGCCGGTCCAATATATCACCTCTCTCCCGCAGCGCCTCTCTCCCTACCTCCTCCTCTCGTCTCCCACGGCGCGTCTCTCTCCCGACATCCTCCTCTCCCGTCTCTCCCATGGCGACTCCTCTCCCAGCTGCCGCCTCATCTCCCTGATGTCGCCTCCCCTGTCCGCCACCTCCACTCCCCGCCTTCTCCCCTCCTCGGCGCCTCCTCCCCCCGCCCGCCACCTCCTCTCCCTGGTGCCTCCCCCCTCCCCACCGCCTCCTCCCCCGCTGCCGCCTCCCCCGTCCGCCGTCTCCTCTCCCCGCCTTCTCCCCTCCCCGACACCTCCTCCCCCCGCCCGCCACCTCTTCTCCCCGGTGCCTCCCCCTCCTCGCCGCCTCCCCTCTCCGGCGCCTCCTCCCCTCCCAGGTGTGTCCTTGCCCGCCGCCGCCTCCCCCCCCCCCCCCCAAGGCGCGGCGAGTGGCCATGGCGTCCACCCAGCGCCTCAAAACTGCAACTTTTTTCTTGTTTTTCCTTTCAAAAAATCCAAATTTTAATTCAAAAATTCAAATGAAATTACCAAAATTTTCCGCTATCTTTGATTTTTGAATTTACCAGTGGGGTCCGGTCAAATTTTCAAACCGATATGTAAAAAGACCCTGCTTGTGATATGCCCACAATTTTAGTCAACTAATCACTTATATTCTATTAATTACACAGATGTATAATTTTATGGATTGACTGAGCATATGATGTGTAGGATTAAGGATATAGAGGGGATCAATAGGCTGTTGTACAAATCTTTTGGCTAAACTTTTATGACAGAATTAGTAAAAAATATTTTGTACAAATATAATAAACAAAACCTAAATAGTTCAGAGGGCACACTAAGTGAATTTCCGAACCTACATTTTTACACTAGCAAGAATAATTCAAATTCTAAACCTAAATATATGTTTTAGTTGTATATATCCTTTTCACATGTGTTTGGTGAAGCCTTATTTTTATGTTAAAAACCTAAATCATCAACAGTGTAGATCTTTTTGTTCTCGAATTAATGTAAGAAGCGACATGGTGGCTCCTATCACCACAGTTTTAGTTGTATAACTAGCCATAAATCCTATACAATTGTGCACATAGATGCTACAATTTATATGCTTATATTCAAAAATAACAAATACAACTCTAATACCTATAATTGAAATATGTTGAACATTAATTAGGCAACTATGATAGCTCTATATGATTATTCTACACTGTCGTTGTCAGGGTCCACCAGTAAGCAACGTGGTCTGTTTTCTTTTCTTCAGATTAATATTACAATTTCTAGTCTTTCAAGTGAACGTTGTGGTTCCGAGTAACATTGTTTTAATTATTATATGTAGCTAGTAGTAAATCCCTCGCATTTTCCATGATATTGCAACATATGTTTTGAAAATAGAGTTATTATTGAACTCTAATACCTAAATTTTGGTTAATTTTCACTGCTATAACTTGGCCTCACCGAATAAGCGATGTAGATATTTTTCTTTTTCCCCCTTCCGACCAATATATGTATATCTAGCCTCTTAGACCACAGTGGTAGCATCAATTGTCATTGTTGATTATAGAACAGACAACTTTATTTGGTGTAGAATTATCGTATTAATTTTGACTTTAAGCTTACTAGAAGAGGAGCCTGACCTAACACACAATATGCCCCACACAAAAGATAAACTTGAATACATATGTATTTTCTCACATGTATTTTCTTTCTTTTCTTGGCAGGTATCTCCTCTTGATTGATGACATATGGTCTGTAAAAACATGGGAGAGTATCAGAAATTGTTTGCCAGATGAGAATGAGAATAAAAAAGGCAGTAGAATAATAGTGACTTCAAGATTTCAAGCTGTTGGTGCGACGTGCTTTCAAAGAGATGGAATTGATCTTCTGCATACAGTTGATTTTCTCAATGGTGACGAGTCCAAAAAGTTATTTGTTCGAAGTGTTTCTGAATCCAAAAGCGGAAATGGTGGAGAGATAGTACAGGAGGAAGCCCACAAGGACATATGGAAAAGATGCGGGGGGGCTGCCTTTGGCCATAGTCACCATGGCTGGTCTTGTCGCCTGCAACCCAAATGGTGATTGGTGTGAAGTCTGCAAATCATTATTTCCATTCCTAAAGGTTTTCTTGTTGATTGTTGAAGCAATATATGATGCGGGGCGCTTACCAATATATGATCTTGCCCCGTTGTTGAAGCAAAGGTTTTCTTGTTGATTGTATTTGTATCAGTCCTACCTAAACAAATAAGGATGGCTCAGCAGCTTGTACAATACAAGACATTTTTTACCTTTTCTTTTGAAATCGATGCCTTCGTTATTTTAGTCATGTAACTTGCTAGTTGTTACATATTTGCACTTGAAAGTATGAACGAAAATGAAAGAGGACAAAAAGCAGCTACGCATGGCTGTTTTCAAATTGGGCGGACTTGGCCCAAATAGATAATAGAACGAGAAAATGGGGAGAGAGAATATTGGGCCGGCTCGACGTGGACCCACCAGGAAAATAAATCACCGCCAAGACATGAAGAACATATGGCACATTTTTTCTCCCAGAGCCAAACACACGCTCTCATTTTCCATTCCCTATAAAACACTCGAGAGAATTTGGGAGAGAACGATTTCCGCGCTTAGTTCCCAATAGGGTTGGCAACGGGTATAAACCCGCTGGGTTTTGCCGTCCCAAACCTGTGCCCACGAAAGTTGGACGTGCCCGCTAAAAAACCCATACCCGTGACGGGTACAGATTTTTGCCCAAACCCATACCCATCGGGTTAACGGGTACCCACGGTCGCCCATGCCTGCACTCCATGCCCACCGAGTTCATAGTTCATAGTTCACCGAGTTCATACCATACTAACAGTAATGCATAACTCAAAATAAAAAGTACTAAAATTACTTATAAAGGCAAACTACAATGGTAGCTAAGTTTTCAAAAGCCAACATACCCGAACCCGTATGGGGCTATGGGCTGGCTTGCTGGGTTTATAACTCCTATGGGCCGGGTTTATAATACCCATGGGTTTACGGGTTCGGGTACTATAGGAACGCACTAACCCGTGAGACCCGATGGGTTAGACTTTTGCCCATTAATAAACCCATGGGTTAGGAAATTGACCCAGACCTATGCCCTAATAGAGTAAAAACCCATCGGGTATCGGGTTTCGGGTACCCATTGCCACCTCTAGTTCCCAATGACCAAGCTTTGGCAGCCTTTTTTTTTAATCACCAACACCTTCCTGTTTCCTCATCTTTTATCATATCTTCGTAATAAAATCTAGAGTAAATTGCCCGTTCCACCTCCTAAAATAATCTCAGTTGCACGAAACACCAAGTCATGCAAATGTTTTCACTTGACACCATGTGTAATGACTTTACACCAGACCACCAGTTTGGCCACACAAGGGTGTCCAAAATAAAGTGAAAATTAATGTCCATATAAGCCATGTGTAATGACTTTACACCAGACCACCAGTTTGGCTACACCAGTTTTGTCTACCGCATACAGTGACGAAATTTTCTTCAGCCGACATGGATACGATAATTTCAAGAATTATATCATGAACTCGGCAGAATGAAACTTGATCATCATCAAGGTTTGACCATGGTTGGATCATGCTTCTGTTGATGAGATCATTAAAATAGTAGTTTCCTACTTCTTCTAAAGTTTCCCCTCCTGCAGCAGCGATAAATCCTTCAGCCATTCACATTCTTATTGATCTTCCTCTGTCAATCACATAATGTTCAGGAAACATACTAAGATATAGTAAACAAGTCTTCAAATGGTGGGGAAGATCGTTATAACTAATCGACAATATCCTCTTCATATCTTCAAATGCGTGTCGTCGTTAATATTCTTCTACCACAACTATTATCAAGCATAGCACATCTGATCACTTTCCTTGCTAATTCCTTCCATATTTCATCAATTACAATAAAGTACGTATTGTTAGTTTTCAGCAAAGAATACCTTGCGTTGGAACAGCTATAGCAAAAGGTGTGACAAAAAATAAACAGCATTTCGCACAATCTGTTTGATTGAACTATATTTTGAGCATGGTTTGCGTTCATGATGAAGTACCTATTACCATGTTGTTTTATCCGGGTGCATGTTGTTTCACTGTTTCTACGTAACCAATGTTTCTGCCATTTTGTACCCTTTTCTTGCGGCAACACATGTCTCTTTTCCAGCCAATCGGTGCGGCTTTTCTGTTGTAGGCTTGTAGCAAAGTTCGCAACATACGTATGGTACATGGGCCAAGCTCTGGGCCCATTCTGAGGGATCAGACCAGCCCACTTTAATTTATAAGGACGAGGCCGCGGTACCTGACTCACTCAGGGACAAGCCCGTGTACGTACGTACATACCGTAGCTCCCTTGATCTTTCGTGCTTGCTTCCTTATTAAGGCCACGCATGCAAACAGTGGTGGAACCAAGTTAGGCACATCAGTGTCACAGGATATTGGGTCTAATAAAATTTTTAGTAGAAATAGATATGTGCGAACCCTATAACCCAAACTCAGTGCACCTGGTTGTTTCCTTAAAAAGTCCAACGAAGAGAGTACTAGCCTAAATTTTGAGTAGCTAGCAGCTATCTATGAGGAACCTTCGCTTCTCTTAGCCCATGAGGCAACTACAGCAGATCGAGTCAGCCCTTGAGCTAGTTCAAGAGGGAGAACCGTAATAGACCACGGTGTCTATTTCATCAATCTCCAAACATATCACCTTGTAGCAGCCCCCAATGCCTGTTTATCTCACATGGTCGGCCAGAAGATGTGCACTATGTCCCCCACGTAGTTGCACCCAGCTAGGTAGTGACCGGTTGCAAGAGAATGGAAGAAACCGGTGCCATCTGCTGCCCTCGCCTACCATCTCGGCGCAACGCCACCTGATCCCTATTATCGCGCGCCATCGCCGGCCGAAGGAAACTTAGTTCCACCTAATTATTATGTACTTTGCTCTAAATGTTTCTTAATTCTTCTAATTTATTTTAAGAACAGGGACTAAATTTGTAAGTTAGGATTTCAATGTGATAATTATTGATTAAATTTTATCAAATTATAGGGTTAAGACTTAGAGTTTTAATTTTGATTTTAGAATACCGGTCTAGCTCGTTACAAAATCAGAGACAAAATTATAGTATTTGACCACAATATAAAGTAAATAAGTCATTGGACGTATTTTTCTATTATATTATTCTTTGTTGATCATACAAATATCTAACTGACTTTTTTAATTAATTGATGACAATTTCATAATGATATACTTATTTGTTATGTAGAGAAATAAGAATTGACAAAAATTACTAATGATGTTGTGGTTCGTCGCTTTTATGTTCTTAAAAGAATATAAATACTAAAAGGTAAGACATTAACTTATATTTGATCATTTTACTATTTTTTACTTAAAAATATTAAGTAATTTTGTTATTTTAACATGCTATTGAGGTCGAATAATGTATTTTACCCATACGAATATACTTTTATCTGTAATTTTACTCTTAATTCTTTCAGTTTATTGCTAACTAATATTATTATAGGACTTCTTCATCTTGGTTAACATTTGGATCACTACTTTTTTACCATCATGCGTTGCCATCGGTTATGTTGAAATATTGATACTAAAAATTGACATGTAAATTACTATTTAGTATAATATTAATTCAAAATTATATATATTATTATATGTATAAAGAAATGGTGAATATCAATCATTTTTGTTCTAATTCCACCTTTACATGCAAAGGAAGCAAGACTTGTACTTCAAATATATTTTATGGAAAGATTGTAGAATTAGAAGACGCAAGTTCGTTTACGATGTGATGATGGTATGCAGATTGTGGTTACCCGTGTCTGTGTATAGTAAAGATAGCACATAAAACTACTCGAGATAAAGATAGCTATTATGTTAGTTATGAAAGGGGAAGTATGCTACGCAATCAAACTAGAAATCATCACGTAAAATTTAAAAAAAAATTAGATGTACTCATAAATTTACTCTATCTATATATAAAATTTGAAGTTCAAATTCATTCTATATTAAACATAATAAAAAATAAAAATTTTAATAAATTTAAACTCTTAGTGTTTGTCAGAATTTTCTCCCGTAGGAAAATTTCCAACATGACCCTTTGGAACAAAGGGGATGGGCTTGTAGATTTTATATGAAATTACTATGCAATGACTTAATCCATAAAACTTTCAGAGAAATTATATATGATGTTAGATCTCGTGAAAAAAATTACTTTGTATCTTGCATGGACCTTCTCTCTATTCAAATTTTTGTAAAATTTATGTGAAGTATCCAAACACCTTTCAAGAATAATTTATCTGTATTGCATTCCTGTAGAATTGCAATGTCATTCCCGTGCAATTGGTGTGCTTTTCATATGCCTATTTTTTTTCATTTACTAAAGCGATGGAAGGTAGGTGGAGAAGTAAGAGAGAGGATGGGTGGAGAAGCGAGAGAAAGAATACCTTACTCTAAATAGCTTTAGTTTCTAATTTAAAATACGTTGATTTTTTAATTTTAGTTTTTTAATTTTTTTGGTTTTTTGTTTTCTTCTTATTCCTTTGCATTATCCCAAAAGATAGCGGTATTTTTTAAATTTTTTTATTTTTTAATTTAGAAAAAGCTAATAGCCGATATAGTATAATTACAACAAAAATCTACGGTAAAAACCAGAAGTGGGCCATCCCTGCCCCTGAGCCATCCCTCTCTTCGGCCGCCCTCGCCTCCGAGGGCCAGCGTGGCCGCGCTGGCGACCACATCTGCGCACCCGGCGGATATCCCCTCTAAGGAAGGCCCGGTGTCCCCCCGTGAGGACGGTCCGGCCTCATTGCGTCGAATCTATAATGCCACACAGACACTTGGGCTTCTCTTCCACACTGGCAATGCTACCGTTACGAATGATTACATGAGTACTGATGCGGTCTTACTCGTCCTTCTTTTGCAGATGGATGCAAGCTCATGTGGCCTTTCTGGAGATCTGCCGGTTCGTTATCGATGTATCTGTCGTGTACGTGCATTGTACCATTGCTACGTTGTGGGTGAGGCACTGTTCGTTTTGATGTCGTCGTACCGGCTTGCCGTGGATATGCGACTGATGAGAACAGTTTAGCTCGGATTGTTGAGGTACAAATCTCATGTTTCTGCTTGATGAATATCTGATGGCAGGTATTGCATTACTCCCTTTGCAATGAATTTTGGTGCTGTGCGCGCCTGTGCGGTTTGCTTCGATTATTTGTGCACTTCGATTCTGTGTGCGTGACCTGTGAGCTTCAATTCATCTGGATTGGGTGCTGTGTGCATTGAACGGACCAGTGGGCTATGCTGTGAGTTTCAAAATCAGCCGGAATCGGTTCTGTGTGCCCGTGAGTGCATTGAACTGTGGAATGCATTATTGGTCATGCTGCAGTACTGAGACATCTCCTGTGCGTGCTGCGTGCCTCGAGGCTTTTTTGCCTCTGTTGTGTGGTGCGTGAAATGTTGCTTTTCTGCCTCTGTGGTGCGTGACTCTAGGTAACGAGTGCGCTCAACGTTGCTTCACGCTTTTGTGCAATGCTGACGCCTACATAAACCAGCCCCTCTCCTTCCTCTCCGCATTGCCTCCTCACCTATCCGGCTTCTAGTAGGCAGTGGGAAGCTCGCGGCCGAAGATTCCAACAGTTCGTTATTTCAACGTTTAAGGGCATCCACAATGTATGAAAAAAGGGTCTTAAGTCACCTTAAGATCAACTTTATACATTACAAGGTTGATCTTAAAAAGGCTATAAGCAAAAAAGACTTAAGATCAGCCCTCAAGTTAAAGACTTGACCATAAGCATTAAAACACAATTTTTTATTGAATCCTGTATTCTCTCTCCAATCACCATAAGGTAAAGGTCAGTTTTTTTATTAGGATGTGGGTCCCATCTTAGTACCCACAAAGACCTTATACATTGTAGCAAATTGCAACAAGTCATGTCACCATACCTTAAGATCAACCTGGATCTTATACATTGGAGATACCCTAAGTCGGCCTCGCAGGTGTGTTTGTTCGCGACGATTCCAACAGTTCGTTATTGCATCGGCTATGCAGCTGCCTATTTACTCGTGTACTCTGCAGGTTCCATGGCAGACCAAGACAGCTCGTCGGACGACGACAGTGAGGTGCCTCCCCCTGGTGGTCCTCGAAATGCTATGAAGACAAGCATGAAGGGCGCCGCGCAGACCATGTAGATAATCCGTGTAGACCGGGTAGGAGTGGGTCGATGAGCAGCTCACTAGCCCAAACTTATGCCCCTAGATGTTTTGGGATGGATCCGGTGTGTTTCAACAGATTGCACACCCGCCTAGTCCACTGCTGAGATCTCCTCACCAGAGACACTTGGGATGTTCCTGTGGACCGTGGTGGGATAGTAGAGCAATAGCCAGATGTGCAACTGGTTCGCCAGGTCCTTGTCCACTGTAAGCACTAAGTTTGCAGGGGTATTCGAGTGCGTGTACAACCTAGCACATTACAATGTTAGGCCACGAGACCCTCACTTCACTCCACACACATCATTGATGTCGCCGCGCTATTTCCTGCACTTTGCCGGGGCCATCAGTGTTATAGATGGTACACACATTCTAGTAGTAGTTCATGAAGCCTCGTGTGTCGTGCAAACGAACCGCCATGGTGCACAAGTTAAATGTTTAAGCCGTGTGAAACTTTGACATGAGGTTCATGTGGGTCACTACTGAATGGCCGGGCTCAGCCCACGACACCTGCATATTGATGGATACGTTGGTTGGATATGGCCATTTAGTCCTGAAGCCTCCCCTAGGTATACTTGACACAAAATATGTTCAACTTTACCGTAATATTGTACTAACCAGTGTGCTCACACAATTATTGCTGTAGGTAAATACTACCTAGTCAACTCCGGGTATCCTAATCGGATAGGGTATCTGGCCCCATACAAAACACCCGGTACCATGTGTCGGACTTTGGCAACGGGCCAGTACCGTAGGACAAGAGACATTAAACTACTACCATTCATCGCTTCGCAACGTTATTAAATAGGCGTTTGGCGTGTAGAAAAGGAAGTGGCGTATACTGGAGAACATATCTATGTACCCAGTGGAGCGTCAGACGAAGATAACTGCTACAACTATAATACTACATAATTTCATCATCGACGAGGAGTTGGACGATCAGGAATTTGAGGATCCAGATCTTGGTCCAGGTTATGCGACCGATGAAGCTGATAGCATAACGGTGCCTACAGAGGCAGACGTGCATGTGGAGGTAGAAATGGAGTATGTAAGGGACGTTATCTCTTACAATGTGGTCGTTGGTAAATAGTACGAGTGCAAATGTTTTTTTTTGGGACATTGGGTCACGGACATATGTCTTTACGCTGCAATTTCCTTCAATTGTTCAGGTCCGCTCATTTCAGCGATCGTGATAAGCTTTTAGCTTTTTTTTTTCGTTATTCTTTTGTTTCGTCCTTTTCTAGTTTTTTGAGCTTTTTGCTATTTTTTCGTATTCCTTTGCATTATTTGTGATGGACTAACTTATTTTTCTATATTTAAATTTTTTAAAATTTAATTATATCAAATAAGTTACTATTAAATATAGTAAAAAATAAGCTAAAAAAAACCATGAACTAACTTCAATCTGAGCGTCCCCTCATGCACTATCCTTCCGTGCGAAAATTCTGTCCGACAGGCTACGCTCGAGAGCTTCGTCCTTTTAGGCATTTCACAGGATTCCCAACGCAGCGATGAAGTTGGCCGTAGATTCCTAGTCTTGCAGGATGCTCGTGAGAAGAATTCTTCCCTCGTAGCTGAGGGAAAGAGACTGAAGGCATCAATTGATCAATAAATGGCAGAACAAATGGTTCGCGTGGCAGGTGTTAGGGGTAAGAAAAATAGCAGTACGTTACAAACCTCGTACGGACAGGCTAGACTTCGCGTTCGTATTGTGTTCGTGTTGGTTTTTACTGATGATTTTTGATTGTGTCTTATGATTTTTAACTAAAAATAATAGTAATAACTAAAAGAGTGTCTTTTAGATGGAGAGAATGAGCGGTGGAAAAAGTGAGGGAGAGATATGTGTATGTGACGAGAGCGAGAGAAGTGGTGTGCGTAATGCACCTATAACCCTTGCCTTATCCCCGGAGCGAGACAGTTGCAAAAGAAGTTGAGAAGTCACTTCGAGAAACTGGATGTTTGATGTGGATACGCTCATGTTTTACGTTTTTCAGTTAACTATATTATTTGACTTGAAAGAATTATTGAGCCGTATAAAATATGGCCAGGTGAACTCTAATTTTATTGGGTCTTTAATTATTATATTTAAAGATACAGAGCTACTATTATTTTATGTAATTGTATGTAGACTTATAATCGATCCATATAAGCTTAAAAGTGAAGATACGTGAGAAGAATAGCAAAAGATCATATGGGACTAGGAAGCATACGGAAATTAAGTGAAGAAAGCAAAGAAACATGCATGCATGCAATTTGATGTGAGGACAAGAAGAAAGATATGCAACGCAAGGAGCCATCACAAAAAGATAACGTGCTGTTGCACGAGAGAACAAGATGCTACATGCATGACCATATGCATTGTAAGGAAATTAAAAATAGGAAACCAATCCGGACTCTTCCATCAATCCGAGTTGTTTCCTATTTTGAATTTGTTTTTATCTTTGGCCGCACCTTGTATGCCAATATAAGGCCAAGCTTAGCCTCATTGTAAGCAAACCACCTTTTTGAGAAAAATCAATCTACTAAAAGTTGGTTCGTGTTCATTATTGCTGCCAAAATTTTATAGGGAATTAGAAGTATCTTCAATCAAGATCGTTTAGCCTTTCCGCTGGGAATTGGGTGCACGATATATCTTCGTTTGGTGGTCCGCAAAATCGACACTAGTGTGTTTTGGTGAATTAAAAAGTGTTCGTCCCTTGCACTGGTATTGGAGAATCATTACGATTCATCAAGACTCCTGTGAGTATCCATCCTATATCGAGAAGATCAGGTGACTCCGTATCAATGTTCGTATTAGGTTTTGGCTTTTTTTTTAAAAGTAGAAGCAAATACAATATTCCATTTCTGCCGTTACTTACGGTGGCTATGTCAGTTGCAGCCATTTACTTCCATTTCTCCGGTTACTTGAAATATCTAGTGTATAGGAACAGCATAAAGCTCATTTACATAGTTTTCTTTAGGGCAAGCTCATTTACATAGTTAAGAATTAAAGATAAGACTTATTCCTAAACTCATATATTACTGGAATTGAGGAGTTGACTTGCTTTGTGTGACAATTGCAGGCAGAATGGGGCAGTTCTGTGATGGTGTTGAGGTATTTGCTGGATTGATGGCCTAAAGGCTCATGCAAAATCAAATTTAAATTCAAGCGTGCTGTGGATCAAAACAGTAGAAAAGCGTGATGGAGTTCATCTTTAGGACAAGACTTGTGCTGAATTTGTGGAAGAAACCAGCAATCAGAATTGCACCAATCAACCCTTCTTGGTCCTGCTCTCTGGATTCGTCAAAATCTTGTTGCTTCTTTTTTTCCCTTACTTTTGGCCACTCCAGGCTTCTATTTAAGGCACACTAGATTAGGACTGTAAAAAAAAACTCTGACAATCTACTCGAGCTTCTCGATGAAGCTCGAACACATTTTCGTTCACTCCATCCCTCAGCCAGAGGCAGGCCATGTTAAGGTTTCAACTTCCTCCAGCCCAAGCCCGCAACCGGCTGAAACCAAACTGCCTTAAGCCCACAACCTCATCCCTCAGCCAGAGGCAGCCCATATTAAGGTTTGAGCTCTTCGTTCCTCAGGACGGCGACGTCGACTCCCCTTCTTCCCTTTCCGCCTCTCCAGATCTCGGTCACGTGCCTCAATCATCTCTACTACTTAAAGTAAGAGTACTAACAGCAGTTGTGATTCATCTACACCTCTCAAATCCTCCTTCGCCTCTATAAAATCTTTAACAAAAACAAAAAAATCTACCAAATAAATAAAATCTACTACCCTAAAACTTTGCTAGTAAGAAAAAAAAATAACAGAGCTCTACTAGATGCGCCGTAGAGTCGAGGACGCGAAGGCATGACACGGTAGAGCACAAAGGTGAAGCCGAGGGCATGAGCTGGGTAGGCTGATCATGATAATATCGACTCGACGTGATGTGATAATATGATTTTTTTTATCCATATCAAAGCATAAACATTCAGCTAATATTAAACAAAAGGTAATTCTTTAATACATTGTTTGGATGAACTAAAATCCCTATCCGTCCATATGGATGAGTCAAGATTTTAGTTTAAATTTCTGGCCCATTCACGTAGATCTTAGCCTGTAATAGGATGCATAATTTTGGTTTTGGTTTGTGGGATCGTCGATGACAATCAGAGGAAGAGTGAATGATTATACCACTTAGCGAAAGCTTTTTGTTTACCCCTATTATTTTCCTAGCACTTAATACAAGTATCAAAAAGTAGTAGAGTATAAAGAAAAATCAACTACACCTAACGTCATCCATGCATGTTGTGCATGGCCTGAGACTTGCGTGAGCTAAGCAAAAAGGTTGGCTTTTTGATGTGTACTTACTTTCGACGTTTCTCGGATGTGTATGAATCGAAGCCAACACAGTGCACAGCTCTGGCTTGGTCGCGAAGAGCGTTGGCGTAGGGACGACCACGCCGGGCGACTGGCTGTCGAAGTGCGCCGCTGAAGGAAAACCGATGCAACGCGGAACGGCGCGCGCACTTGCGAAATCCGCGGCGTCGTTTCGAGTACTCGATGCGCTGTCTCACGGAACGACCACCAAAATCAAAAACTTCGCCGTCACGCCTTTTTCTCTCCAGAAACCACAGCACACGAAAAAGAAAGAAGACGCCGCTCTATTATTTTTCTTCGAAAAACACGGCCAAACTGAAAAGCCGCCGCAGCCCTCTATTTTTTTTTCTGTTACAAACGCTCGCCACACATTATAGTGCAGTGGCGGAGGACGGAAAAAATTTAAGGTATGACGAAATCGATAATATAGGTAGCAAAGATTTCTGACTAAATTGGTTTATACACATATAACATATCATGATCGTCACCTACTATATAAGTATAAATATTTAGGATAAATAAAAAGATACAAGTGAAGTCAATAGACTAACCGAGTGATAACGCACTTCAATTGCATCTAGGCGATCTAGGCAATTGCACTTGCCTATCTTTATTTTTCTGAAATGATTTCTTAATCTTCTCAAGATCAATTCCTTTGAATATCTCTCGCTCAATGTAGCAAACCATTAAGTCATTAAGCCAAGCATCTGACATCTTGTTGCGCAATTCTATTTTGATAATCTTCATAGCCGAAAAGACCCTTTCAACTGATGCCGTCGCCACTGGAAGTATCAATGCCAACTCAACCAGGCGATAAACTAATGGGAATACAATATGCCTGTTAAGTTCAACTAATTTTGCAGCTAGGCTTGCAAGATCATGGCAATCTCTAAACTTCTCAAGTCTTCTCACATGAATAATAAATAGTTCAAGTTGATCTTTTATATCTCTCTTATCGGAATAGGAGAAATCATCGTAATATATCTCGAGAAGCCGAGCAAGTTTGTCCACATCAAATTTAGAGAATGAATCTCTCGGTCCGGACAAGAAAAGCAAACAAGCAATTCTGAAGATACCTCATTAAACCGATGATCCAACTCTGTAGTAATAGCATCTATAGCAGCATAGAAGGTATCAACACGAAAATGATGGTCTTGAGTGATGTTGTTCCTCCCCCCCCCTTTTCTTGATCTGCCAAATCTTGGCACTGATTCATTCATATTTGGTATTGGGATATCATTTTCACTACAAAATTTTGTGGCTTCTTGTAATAGTGGCTCCCAACCATCGTTCCTCAAATTTATCAAACGAGTTTTCACATCAATAACCAAAGACATGGCTTCAACAACATTTTGATCATTCCTTTGCAAGATAAGCTGCAAACATTCTAAATCCGACGGTGAGTTTTTTCCAGCGAAACTTCATTTTCTTTGATGTGCTCATGGTATAGAATGATTTAGGGGTAAAAATTCCTGGGAATTTAAGGTATGGCGAGCGCCATACCTTGCCATATTGAGAGCTCCGCCCCTGCCTTTATATAGTGGGCACACCCCGTAAGCTTATATAGCAAAAAAATTTGGCACTCAGGCTACACGAACACACCACGGCTTAAGTCCGACTAGGACTCTTACACGCGTACATTAGCCTCCTAATACAAGATCCTCCTTCCTTATCTCTAGTTGTCGTTCCAAACAAAGACTTGACTTCCTTTTCCTTTTGTTGATTCTGCATGACAACTCCCCAAAGATCAGCTTCCTTGTTTGCAACATGTACAACTCAATCTCCTTTTTCTTGAACGCAACATCTTCCAACAGAAAGGCCTCCCAAACTTGGACCTTGGGAGCATGCTTACCGAACCAGTCAAAATTTCTGGCTCATAGCTGTCTTCTGGCTCGTGCTTTCCAATTCTCAGCTCAAAAACTTCTGGCTCGCCTCACCGCAAGGACTCTCGGCCCACATGCTCCCAGCTGCCCGTGTGTCGCAATTGGCCGACTCGCCTACGCCGCCTACACCTCACACAACACCGGCCCATGTGAAACCTCCTCGCCTTGACCGAGCGCCGTACCGACCGCATGTGGCCATATGGTCTAACACGGTTTTTTCATCAATCATTATTTATTAAACTAATAAGCTATAGTTAAAGACTATAAGTCGTAATCCAAAAGAACATCCTCTATATTGGTTAAGCCTCCTGTTACTTTTGGCCTGTTTTTGTGCTGGATTGACATCTCCTTCCAAGTTTCTAATTCGCTGACACCGACACTAGTTGCCTGTTAGCCGCATCCCCATAATTTAAGCATGAGAACTCGAAGAAACAGAAACTCCATGATATAAGGCATGCACTTGAACAATCCAGAAAAGGGAATTGATCGAATTTGTGAGTCTCCCCAATTTGATGGTGGGGCTTGGTTGCGATCTCACGACACGAGCAGCCAAGTGTTGTTTTGTTTGGGGGCGACGCGGGTCAACCGAACGACTTGGTTTGGGCCTGAATTAATCCTGGTGCAAGCCGACAACTATTTCGAGGGCCAACTGGCAACTGTGTTTGTTAGATTCGTACGTGTAGTGTAACCTACACGAGTACGTTACGGCCGGAAACTCTCAGAGTTGCATACTTGCATGGTGTCCAACTTCACAGAATTAAGATGTTTCTAAATTGTTCCTCAACTTTTGGAATTTGTATTATGCTCATGTTGGTTAAGTTGTTTGAAAGTTAAGTTCCTCGGATGATCAGAGCATCCCATTGATGCTAGAGTTCTTATAGATTTGCCATGCTGAAATCAAAGTGCAACTATAGTCTCTACGGTACAACAGCACAACTAGCACTCTGCAGTAGTTTGCAAGGAATACGAAGAAGCCAGATATGATACACCAGTCTGTGGGGAAAGCTAGGTAACAGGTATATTGAGTGATGCATTGTCCAAGTTCAAATCAAGTTGCATCTTAGGAAAATAGAAGGTCATGATTCAATATAACTTGCAGTGTTGTTTACATAACCATGAGGACATGACACACAATTGAATAAGGTTACACTTGCATTATTAGTGTAATGGAAATTAATTGACTTCGATAGTTTAAAAAATTCGAAACAACAGTAGAAAACACAGACTAACAGGTTCAGTGTTCCGAACGAAGATTACAGGTGCAAATAGTAAACTTGCAACGCATAAAACAAGAGCACACACCACATATCTTTGCACTAGAGGCCCCAAAAGTGCCGCTTTTGGTCCTTGACCCAATAGCTCCAGATTTTGTGCTCAATTCCAATACAGGACTATTGGGGTTCTTAGATACCTGTTCTCTGATGGCAGCCTCCGCAGCATCCACCCACTCCAGATCTCCCGCATCCCGACAATGGATGGTGGCATGGACTCGTGTGAGGCAAGAGAGGTGCTGGATGCCAAAATCAAAACCTCCATACCGAGACCTTCTTTCCCATGCGGAGAATTCAAATCGAAGCCTTTGGAGCTGCGGCATGGCCCCTGGTGTGAACTGCAGCCCCCTCCCATCACAAAACCAAAACGTGTAGGAAAACACCACGAGACACCGGAATCCATCCCTGCTAATGATGAGCCTTTCAAATACAGGATGTTTTGAATTTAAGTCGAGAAGGATCAGATTAGGCAAGTCCCCCAGGACACGGAGACCTTCCGCTTCTATGTCATCAATCTTGATACGCAGGTGGGTGAGGTTTACGAGTGAGGCCATCTTAGGTGAAACTCCTCCGAAGAGGGTGCTAGAGAAAGTCAGCTCGAATCTTTGGAGGTGATGCGGAGGGATCCATGAATCCAGCAGCAGTATGTCAAGCAGATCACCTTCTGTAGGGTAACCCGCTAGAAGTAGGGACTGAAGGCTCGACTTTCCAACCTCGTTGAGGAAAGACATGACACTCCGTCGGTAGGTTTCGGTCCTCTCATAGAAATATCTAACAAAGCTGACGCCTAGCATCCTCAGCCGCTTCGACTTAATCAGCAGCTCTGACACCGTATTGAGTGAACTGCTACTATCGACATCAATGGTTGATACTTCTTCTAATTCTGGCATTTTCCATATTTCTTTCGGCGGTTCGACACATCCATGAAGTAGTAGATGCACCAACTTTCGTAATCCAACTATAGATGCAGGCAAAGCCGTCAGGCGGGTGGTCCGTTGCAAATTTAGGGTCTCCAATTGCTGTATCTCTCCAATTTCTTCTGGTAGCTTATCTATAGCAGTCCCTCCGAGTCCCAAGTATCTCAGTAGAACCAATCCTTCAATGCCTTCAAGATGGTGGCTTCTCAAATAATCAGCATCTTCGAGATCCAGCACTAGCAGAAATCTCAAGCCCATACGAAAATGCTTCAGTAAATGATCATCCATCCGTGGAACATCCCATGAGAAAGTGAGTGATCGGACTTTAGATAGGTCCACGGTGCTTGGCCTAAAGGCATCATTGCTGTAGTTCACAGTGAGTCGCCGAATCACACCATGTTGCATAAAAGTTGTTTTTGCATCCGTTGTGACAAAGTTCTCTTCATTGGACAAAGAAGTAATGAACTCAAGAATCAAACCATGGACTTTACAACCCAGCAGCTTCTCATCCCACTCATCTTCAGCTGGTTCAATCAATTTCCTGCTGATAAGCTCCTGAAAGAAGCTCTCCCCTGTATCCCATAAACTTTCCTGGCCTTTTCTAGGGATCAATCCTTCGGCAATCCATCTCCATATAAGGCGATTCTTCCTGATCACATGGTTCTCAGGGAAAACACTCAAGTACAAGAGGCAAGATTTCATTCGGCGAGGAAGATCAGAATAACATATGTCCAGTATTTTCTTCATCCCTTCTATTGGGAGATCACCCTTCCCTGCTGGGTCCATGCGTTGCTCCACCATTTCCCACTGTGCCACTTGTGCAGGTTTGCTGGCTAATAAGACAGCTATTATAATTATCGCCAACGGCACGCCACCGCATGCTTCCAGAATTTTATCAGCAATTTTTTCCAATGCAGCCGGGCAACTTCTTTGGGAGCCAAATATTATGCTTCGGAATAGGATTTGCGAGTCCTGAGCAGGAAGAGGCCTCATGTGATGGATAAAACCAGAGGAATGCTTGCCATATGATTCCGCTAATTCGCTGACATGGGTAGTCACGATTATTCTTGGGGAAAGCGGATTTGATCTTCCCCCATGTTGAAATAGACCATACACCATCGAGTATGACGAGATACCTAACATGTAATTTGTGAAGGCAATTTAATGCTAGCATGCAATCAGAAATAATCAATAATTCAATTGATTAATATAGGTGGTTCCAAAGAAAAGATTCCTTAACTCAACAAAAAAAAAAACTAGAGGCGACATTTTTCTCGCCACAAAGTATTGCTTACATAGAGTATCCACATTACAGTTTTAGGATCATGTTGTTTCTATAGAAATATTACAATTATACGTAAATAACATTATGTGCGATTAGCAGTGTCTTTTCATATAATTGTTTTTTAAAGAGAAAATTTTCTTTTTTGCCGTTCATTGCAACCTTATTCCCTCCCTGCTGTCTAAAAACCACAGTTCGTTTATTTTTTCAGCCAACATTGGTTGACCATCAAGTGTTCACCTTAAAGACTATTATGCCGTTAGGCTCTGTTTCGTTTGAAGAATTGAATTGGATCCATGGAATTGACCGTCCAATTCAATTTCAACCTGAATTGATTGAAATTGGCCTACGATTCCAATCGGAGTGTTTGGATGACTTATGAAATTGTGAAGTAGGATTACAGGTAGATTCAATTCCAAATATTGCTTGGTTTCCATTGTGGGGAATCTCAAAATATGCTGGAGAAGATTCAGCTTCCATCCAAAGGATATGTATCCAGGTGGTTTTGGGGAGGCAGCCAGAGTTCAGGGTGGCGGCGGCACGGCGGACAGTCGGAGTTTGAGGTGGTGGCGGTTGTCAGAGTGGAGCATGGAGGAGGCGTTGCAGAGGCTATCAACGTCATGGAAGAAGCCATCAAGGGAAGAGGGTAGCAGCAGCAGCGATCTGGCAGATCACCGGAGTTGAGGAAGAAGAAGGGGGATGACAACCGGAGTTGAGGAAGAAGGGTGTGGCGCCTTTAGATCTGGAGAGGAGAGGAAGAAGGGGAAGCGGCTGGCGATAGTGGCGGCGGCGCTCTCGTCGATGGGAGCTGCAGCGGCGGCGGTTGACAAGAGTCTCACGTGCATGTCCCCGGAGATGAGGACAAAGGGAGATGAAGGGACCTCACCGTCGCTCGAGTAGCTGGAGTTGAAGGATTCCATGTGGTTTAGAGGGGCAGAGGTCTGATTTGGTTCAGACCTCATTTTAGTTGTCCACCAATTCTAAGATGCAACCAAACAGCCTTTGTTTAGGAATTTTGATTCCGATTCCCGAATTCCATAGACAATTCTACGATCCAATTCCTACCTTTTGTAAACTTTGAGAGTAGACGGTTAGGTGGGCCACAATTAGATCTTTTTTTTCATATCTACTATATATTATTATAAGCAGCCGAATTTGTCATGCAACTACATGGCTAAATACTACAATGCTTAGAGTTATACTTTTTATACAACTTTGATATATATGATAGAAATTCAGTTATATTCCTTACATAAATGTAACGGCTGTTATATCTATATTTGATTAATCTGTATTGTTATAATTTAAACCCACTATCATCGATGGTATAGATCTTTCTTTTTTTACCTCCGATTAATGTAGGGAATAGCACCCTTCAGAGCAAGTGTGGTGTTTTCTTTTGACTTTTGTTTTAATAATATAATAGAATGTATTATAAGAAAAGAAGCCACCAAATTAACTCTTAAAGCTAGAAATTTTTACGTTAATCAGAGGAAAAAGAGAAAGATCTACTATGTTTATCTTGTAGATTTAGATTATAACGATGCAGATTAATTAATATATACATTAGAACTATTACAGTTGTATAAGAAATATAACTATATTTTAAATCATAAATATTAGAGCTGTATAATAAATACAGAGCTATTTTCAAATAAAAGCATTTGTATTGTAGTAGCTAGCCACATAGTTGCGTGGGAAATTGGGCTTATTTCCACGTATGTTAGAAAAATTGGGTTCTAGTGAATCATAACCTAAGTTACTTTGAGTTCTTCTGCTTTATATATTTTAAAGCAAGCCATTCATTTGATTAGCTACTTAAAATAAATAGATAATAGCTATCAAAATTTACGGTTTAATTTTAGATCTGTAAGAGTTCATTTTGAAAATGTTTTGCGGGTTGGACCATGGAATTGCAGGTTTCTTTAACGATGTTGTTGCACATTTTGAAATATTCACAAGTTAGAAATGAAATGATCACACACCATACTATCTCCTCAGAAGTAAGCAAGAATAAAAGTACCTCTTGTCTTGTAAATGTCCTCTAATACTATTGATGAGGTCGGCGACCTCCATAGGCAGATCATAATATAGAAAATATGGTTCCCGAGTCAGTTATGATAGTATGTTTTTGAGAAGGCTTGTGACGCTGATCTTCTGGGGCACCGGTACAAATACTTGGCAACGAAATCGCCCTCCGATCTTATTACGCACCTCCTCGGCAAGTGTGGTCTTGCCCAGCCCGCCAGGTCCCAATATACATACCACCTTCTGTCGTTGCTCGCCACTCATCATCTGCCTGACAAGTTCCTCTAGTGGGCCATCCATTCCCACAAGGCCAGTGGCCTTACAATAGGCTGTGGGCAGCCGTGATTAAGTTGCCATATAGCTTGATCCCAAAGTGTGCGTTTCAGCATTACGCAGGTCAAACATCCCCGCTTGTCCTTTGAGATCTCGAATTTGATCAATGATGTTTCGCAGCACAGGGCGATTTTGCATTCGCAGGGCAACCCAGCTCTGTAATCAGAATCAGAGGCTGGGCCGGCCAGTGGCGGAATCAGGATTTGGTTACACCTCCAGACTGAACTCTAACAACCTAAAAGTAACGCTAATTTGTATCCATACCACGATATAACAAAAGTATATCATAATTGGTTAATTGCATTACTGATATAAACTTGAGTTAAAACATAATAAGAAAAACATGGTATGATAACAAAATATAAAAAATGTAACATAATAGAGATACAATTTGAGTATCTAAATTACGAAGATTTGCTCTCTATCCTATCCTGTCATTTCTTCATTCATAGTTGGACATGAACTAGAACCTGTAAAGACAACATATGAGAATAAATCAAACATGTGTATGAATAAATACGAACAACACAAAGTTTACATTTATAAGAAGCTAACTTACCACTAGCACGAGATAATTGTTTCTTACGTGATCTCATCCCTTAAAAATGCTCTAAAATCTTATCATCATTAATGTTTGCAAATATGTTTCGTTCAATGTAGCATACCATAGTATGATTCATCCACTCTTCATTCATCAGTCTTAATAATCTTCATAGCCGAAAAGGCTCTTTCTACAGTTGCTGTTGCCACCGGTAAAATCAAAGCCAATTCAATGAGACAATATACCAATGGAAAATTTGTGTATCTATCAGTCTGAACCATCTTCACAACAAGATTTCCTAAGTTAGTACAATTTGCAAAATCTAGATCACCTCTCACATCAGCAATAAATGTACCAAGCTGATCCTTAAGAACTACACAATCATATTCGGAGAAGTCATCACCATACATCCTTACAAGTTCAATTAATTTGTCTTCATCAAAGTTGGCAAAAGAATTCTTTGGATCAAAACAAGAAATGCACATCAATAACTAGGTCGATCTTTCAGTAAAGCAATTATTCATCTCAACAATAATTTGGTCATGCACCACAATAAATATATCATGATGAAAATGATCATAGTACGTTACCATTTGGCCACCATGACCCCTTGAACGGCCCCTAACTAGCATTGTATCATTCATATTTGGCACAATGATCTTATGTTGGAGACAAAAGGCATTTGCCTCTGCAAAAAGCTCATCCCAACCATCATTTCTTATTACCTCAATTGTCTTCAATGTGGTCCTAATGAGCCCTATTGCACGAACAATGTTTTGATCTTTCTTTTTGCAAGCATTGTGATAGATCATTAGTCTTGCCCAAGAGTCTGATCATAAGATGTAATATAAGTACAAATTCAAAGCTCTCCATTTTTTCCAATAAACCGAAAGCTGTGGTTTTCTGTGTTGCACTAGTAGCATCATCACTCAAATTTTCTAATACCTCTAGTACCGAATCCCACATGAGAAGAAAATGACACAAGGTTTTATGATGTGAGCCCCAACGGGTATCGTTGGCCCTTGCAAGATTAGTTTGTTGATTTTTTTCCTCTCCCTTGAAAAATTTCACCGGACTCTAATTTGTTCACAATTTTATCATGGTGATCTTGGGTCAATTGATCTCTTCTGATGCAAGAAGCATTAACAGTATTGACAATCATGGTGGTGTAATTAAAGAAATCTATGACTGAAGAACAACACTTGGCAACGAAAACAACCACTAACTGCAACTGGTTACTTTGAAGCATGAAATTGACCTCTCATGTTTGATGCTCCATCATATCCTTGCCCTTGCAATCTAGAGATTGATAAACCATGAAGCTGTAATATACCATCCAATGCTAACTTTAACGAAGACGATGTCATGTTAGAAACATTCTCAACCCCGAGAAACCTCTCTATCTCCTAGCCTTAGTTATTGACGTACCTGCATAGGGTAAGAAAGCATAGTTAATATAGATTAGACTTACTAAGACATAAAAATGCTAAAAAACTAACCTCGAAACCATAGCCATTTGCTCTTTGATAGATGCATCGCGAGCCTCGTCAACAAGTATGGCAAACTATCTATCCCCAATATCATCAATAATGATTTTAGTGGTCTCCTCTGCACAAGCTTTGCACAACTATTTTTGTATTTGTGGTGAAGTCAATAAATGGTTAGCAGGAGCGTTGTCAAGCAATTTTGCAACATTCTTATCCTTCTCTTTATACCATTTCACCATTTCTAGAAAATTCCCCCCTATTGTTTGAGCTAGGGGACTCATCATGTCCACGAAAAGCAAGAGCTTGCAATAAAAAAATCTTGCAATACCTAACATAATAGTAAGACGTGATCTATATTCTTCCTCATCCTTCTTCGTAGCAACGACCATCACATAATCTACACCCTGTCTTTGATTTTTGAAAGTCTCGCAATGTTTTCTTGATTTATTGTGATAACTACAGATTTTACCAACATGTTCATCAAAACTTTTAATTGCATTCTTCCAATTAGCAAACCCTACCCTTGTGAATGATTCAATACCATAATTCTCAGCTCTAGGCTACTTAAAGAGGAAACAATAAAAACAAAATGTTGCATCTTTAGCAACACTATATTCCAACCAATTATACCTTGCGAACCATGATTGTTGAAAGCTCCTCCTCTGGTTCCCATATTCTTTATGTGAAAATTTATAACCAATTAGTTGGCATGGACCTATTTGCAAATACTCTCTTCTAGAAGCATCTCTGATATCCACATCCAAATCCTCAATTGGTTTCCGAAGCCTAGGATCAGCAACAATATCATCCAGATTGAGTACAACACGAGGATTATTTTGATGCGTATTACTAGCTCCTGTTTCTGGTGTTTCGTTGGATTGTGCTTCTATTGAAAAATAAGATGACAATGTCTTCGTCCGCTTCATTTTGTATTGATTAATAACTCCTAGTTTCCTACAACAAAAATTCAGATATTTTTTAAGGCATAAAACACTAATATTTTTTCAAGAGCTAGAATATAAGAACAACTAGGATCAATCAATCATCACATTTTAATATACAACAAGAAATAACCCTTGAATCTGAATTAGCGCAATCTAAGGATTGATCTGAAAAAATAAGTGCTTTGTTGAAAATCACTAAAATATCTTGAAATGGTGTTGGGACCATGTTAAATCTCAACAAGTTTGGAAGAAATCAAGAAAATATCCTTTTCTATTTTACCATCTGGAGGCGGGGCGGCGTTGAGAGCGGGGCGGGCTAGGAGCCGCTCCCGGCGCTACCGGGAGGGAGGCAGCGCGAGAGAGGGCAGGTTGGGAGGCGGGGCGGCGCCGGGAGGGGGCGGCTAGGCGACGCTGGCCGGGAGGCGCCGAGAGCGGGGCAGGCCGGGAGCCGGGCGATGCTGGCCAGGAGGTGGGGCGGCGCCGGGAACGGGGCAAGCTAGGAGCTGGGCGATGCTGGCAGAGAGGCGGGGCGGTGCCGGGAGCCAGGCTGCACTGGATCGGCTGAGATCCAAGTCTCTGAGTTCGAGACAAGGCGACTGGCGATGAGCAGTGTAGTGCGGCGTCGGCGCATCGCCTTTTGCGGTGCGTTACGGTTCTGAGGTAAAGACGAGCAGGCGAGCAGCTGTTCTGCAGGCTGCGGTTGTATCGAAGTGATGGGCCGAGGCGCCAAGCACGTGAAGTGGGCCGAATGTGGGATGCCCGAATCAAAGCGCGCGGGAGAGTGTCGGCCTAGCGAGCTGTTGGGCTATTGGGCTGAATCCTAGTAATATTACCCCGGGATGGGCTGAAAATACTTGAGCTATACACTACATATTTTTTCACACCCCGGGCTAAAGCCTACCTTGCAAGGGGCCCAATTCCGCCCTTGAGGCCGGCAGTGGTCGATCTGGACCAAGAGCCAGAGACGGTAGCAACAAGGAAGAACCGGGGAAGCTGTGAAGTAGAGGCATGAGCTGGAAGGGGAAACACACGGGGGAGAGGTGGCATCCTACTATGAGGACGGCGACCCATCGGATGGGGACCAGCGAAGGGGGCAACGCTGCATGGTGCCAAGGAAGTACTAGGGGGAGGACAGTCACACCCACACGAGAGAGATTAGGGGAAGGAAATGGGCCAGAAGTAATGGGCCGGCCAAGATGTAGGTATGTATACATGTATATATGAATACATACACACATACGTGAGGGTATGTGGGTATATAAGTAAATGTATACATATACATATATATAATCATGCATGGGCAGTACTTGGCCAACAATACCAAGGTATCGAATACACTAAATTGATAATCCCACATACTCTAACATCGGTAAAATAACAACGAACGACAGGTACAAGACAAAATGCAATTGTAAATATCGTGACCGGTTTAATTGACCAAATTGTAAATAATAATTAGTTAGAAGTAATTCTGTTCCTGGTATTATTGTAATAATCGAACAAATGTTTAGCCTTGTTAAGAACATTAGCTTTTGTGTGCAATGTTACTGTAATATGATTGTACAGTTTCTAATTATTATTTTGATGTAACACTCTGATGTGATTTATTATCTGTTAAAATGAAAATTTATTTGGTGTTGTCGGGTAATAACTACACACTGATACCATTATCTAATGTAATGATGGCGCAGATTGTCACAGCGATATAGCTACAGCTAGCTAGCTGCGCTTATGGTTATGGCGCTGATGTGTGGTGTATATATTAATTTATCAGGATATGTAGCCATAAGCACATCGCGTACACCGCCCTCACTGGGATTAACGTCGGCTTAATTTGCATTGTCGATCGAGTCTCTCGTTCGCTGATAATAGATAACCCAATGTATTGCCCGGCCGGTGTTTGACATGCCGAGACAGAAACGATGTATGCACAGGAGTGCGCGCATCGAAATTGCGTGCCTTTGGCTTCGACTTCTCTCGTTGTATTCGGCGGCTTTTAAGCTGGAAGCAGTTTAGAACGAGTTGATTTTTTAATGTGTTTTTTCCTTTGTATTATTATCTATGTAGACATAATTATATTTTTTCTATTATTTATTTTTAATTAAATAACTGCAAAAAAGAAACTAATGATCGTTATAGCATTATTTTGAACGGTGAACGGAGCTGTACGGAACAGGTGAGATCAAGTCCAGTGGCGATGGCTCACATAAAGGCACGCAGCCCACTAATAAAATTCAGCCCACATATTCTAAGCTGCTGCTGCCCTGTAGAAACGCTTGTATTGGGTCGAATATGGGGGCAACATCTTTCCCGGTACGGGCCGTTTTATTTTATTAGTTATTACAGGATAGTGATAAACTGCTTGCTAACAGTAACAGCAACACCCTCTAAAAAAACAGCAACAGGAAAGGAGCAACATCACGCTTAATGCAAAACGAAATGTCCCCTTCGTTATTCCCGGGCAGAAATCCTAAACAGCAGAAATCACTCAAAAACTAAATACGGGTCTGATGCATTTCAACTAGACAGCATCTCACATTCTCACTTTTAGTCCATTCCAAGCAGGATGTGAAGCGGATTCTCATGCAGCGAGTGAATTGCATACAACAAACATCTGCACTAGTCTCTTTCCCATGGATGGTTTGGATGGATCCCCCAGGAAATGGAATCCATTGACCTGGAAAGTTCAAATTTCAATGGTCCATCTCGCTTAACCGCAGGTTCGCAATGGCATGGATTGGGAGTATACTCCAGGAACACTTCGGTTTCAGAAACAAAATGGGAATTCATGTAGTAATCGTAATACACATGGTACGGGATTTTCTTCACGAACCTATGCTACAGCAACAGCATGGAGTAGCAAAATAAACAAAATCAGCAGTTGTACTGGTAAATTAATCTCTGCCATCGAACACCTCAGAAGTTTATTTACATTATTATTGGCTTGCCCAAATTTTACCAAGAAGTGCAGAACTACCTAGCGGAGGCAATTGAAAAGATACAAAAGATGAAAACAAAAAATGGGGGAGGAAACAGAACAAGACATTACACAAAATTACCTACTAGGATCGAGATTTGATCCCAGGTTGACCTAACCTTTGTGTAGCTTCACACCACTAGACAAATCTTAAAATGTGTGCTATAATCAACAGCTCCTTTCACTTCGAGAACCAAAAAAAAGGAACACTGCACAAAACAATGAGCAAATTCTTCTAGATGGAATCTTTGTTTAACACATCTACATGGAATCTAAGCCTTGCCTTTCCTTTTAGCATCAAATGCCTGCATTAATTTCAATTCAGACATCAAAATTGAACAAAGATTTAACATAGAACCCCATATCTACACAGAAAATCAAAGGTTTAACATCAGAAATGCCCTATACAAGAGGTACCTTATTCTGGAAAGTTCTTATGACCAATACAATTAGATCGCGTAACCTACACAAGTATCACTTAATCAGATCTATGATTTTTACCCTTTGTCAACCAAAAATGCATTAAACAGAAGGTAAGTGAGAAGGTAAGGTAGCAGTTGGCACCTAACATCGTTATCCTCATTATTTGGCCCCGTTATTCCCTGTGTATTAAATGGTAGATTTACACCCCCAGAACTTACTAAAACAAACTGAGTAGTTCGTCCATTGGGAATTTTTGTCTGCCAAGAAGAAATCAATATAGCAAAATCAAATAATATATGCAGCGATCGTAAATACTAAGACAACCAATGTACATGCAGGAGAATTTACCTGTAGATGTGATGAATATTTCTCTTCAATCACAACTTTATCCGTATGTTTGAACTTAATTTGATAGCCAGTTCGTCTAAGCAGCAATATGGCCTGTACCCATTCATCATCAGAATATCCCTGCTGTGCCAAAGGAGCTAGAAATCAGCCTCAACAGTTGGATAGTGTTTAATCAAACCTTTTATTTTCTCATGTGTAAAAACTGTGCATTACACCAGTGCTGCGGAATCACCGAAATTGCAGTCAGTCAACTAACTTGGTGTAGGTAGAATGAGTTAAGGTGACCTTTCAATCCTATCTCAACAAAAGCACAAATCATAAAACGTCAAATGTTAGCATTTGTGCTCCGACTAGAAGAACCAGCTGATTGCCACGTGTACAGGAGCTCCCCAGAATGAATTTCAATTCATAACAGAGAAACCTCAAAAAGTGGAGGCTACTGTAGTTCTTTTGCCAAATAAGTACCATACTAACAGTCCAAAAGGTTTGTCCCCAATTGTGTTTTATTCAAGAATAGATGCAGAGCATATTCTATAAAGGAAAAAAATTCAATTACACAAACACAAGAAATAAAACAAGCACAGTGCATGTGATGCCACTTTGCTTGACATCTTCTACTATAAGGAGTCCCCTCAGTCAAACTGAGCAATTGTTTTAAATCTAAACTTCTAATTCAAGAAGCTAGAAAGACAGGGACCTTCTAATTCAAGAAGCTAGAAAGACAGGGACCTTCTAATTCAAGAAGCTAGAAAGACAGGGACCATGTCTTCAACTTGAAGTGCTAACTCAGTAGTTCATCAAAGACACAAAATAAGACAATAGTAAATTGTAAACATGGATGATCACAGGTTTACAGCTATGTTAACAATAATGCAAAGCTTGTCAAATGTGATATTATCTTAAAGAAGCCTTCCAAGTGAACATTCTGTTATCTTCAAAGGATCTCATACATTACTTACAGTTAAGACAGATTTAAGACATACCAGGACAGAAACATCAAAGTCAGCACTCCCCCTCGAAATACACATATCAATGTCATTCTGCATCTCTGGATCTGCAGGACATAGAATGAAACCTGGATAATTCTAGGAAATCAATAGAGTGGAGGTGAAATGCAAGTTATGCTAACAGTAGTACACTAAATTAAAGGGGGGAAAACTTAGGGAAAAGGGTGTACACTGTACCTCAGCATTTCACAGGCACAAAGGGTCATTTGTGGTGAAATACACCTAATGCTTATTTTAAAATCATTATTTCTAGAGAACCCAATGAACCAAAACCTCTTATTAAGTTATTACGACTATGTGTGACAAGCTATGGAAGTAAGCTAACTAATTTTGGTGATCGTCACGTCAAGGTTAGTGTCCAAAAATGAGTTTTTGGTTAAGTGTATGGGTAAACAAACATTGCCATCCTATGCAAGTTGTTGAGTTTTTGGTTAAAAGTTGTTGAGTTTTTGGTTAAGTGTATGGGTAAACAAACATTGCCATCCTATGCAAGTTGTTTCTACTGTGCTCACAAAAGACGCCCACTTTGAAATAGTGTTTCAGAAACATCCACATCACCGGTCCTTCAGGTAATTGTAACTCATTTTCTAAACAAAAATGCTTTCCCCACAAACATGTGCTTATACCAGTACCACAGTCATTTTTTAAAAATAACCAGCAAATGCATAGAAATTTTAATATTTCTAAATTAAAATGTTGTCTATAGCTAATTTCTTTTAATTTAATATTATTAATGGATAGATTTGTGAAGAATACAAAATAGTAAAAAACTATTTTATGTAGGTGAACCTACCCTTTTACCAACAGGATACCTTTGACTACAAAGTATAAGTAGTAATCTCCAGGCATTTTGTAAATTTTACAAAACATGACAGTGAGAATATATCAATTCCAATATGTTGATCCAATAATATTAAAGCAGAGGATGACAATATTACAATCCATGCGATCAGTGATAAAAGAGGCAGCAATATCTGCTTAAACTTACCACAGGTGATCTTGTTCTGATTGTTAGCAAACTCCCTCACCAATTCACCCTACAATCAGGAGGAGCAACTCATCAAACTCAAAATCTCAAATAAGAACACTGCAGGTGGAATTAATTCAAAACTGCCAGCATAAGATATTTATGTATCAGTGGTGCACATAATTCCATTTAGAATCCATGTATTAGAAAAAATTGCAACTACATTCCTATGATCGAGATGATAAATATGCCTCTCTGCAAGCTCAAAAAGAACCATGGTGAAATTTAGCGTGTGCACTTCTTGCACGAACTATGATTCATATAAAATGAAAGACCAAGAAATACACAGCTAAACAGGCTTTTGTAAATAAGTCAGATGCCAATAGGCTGATGCCCAGATCAAATCAAGAAATAGCTTTTAAAAATTTGGGTTGTACTTTGGAAGCTGTTCAGCAGGCTATGGTTCACACACTGATGCAAGTGCAACAAATGATGAAACGAAAACAACATAACAAAATTAGCCTATCAGGACACCAAGAGGGTTACAATACACAAACTAGTTTATAACAATGGAAGATAGAGAGTTAACACGTAGTTGAGATGAAAATGGATGTAGGGAATACCAATAACAAGAGAAGCCACCAATGCTTCACCAAAACTTGAGGGTGGCAAATTTTCAAGAAAAGGGCAGGTTCAAATTAAATAGTAGTAAAAAATTGAATATTTCAAGTCCCAAGATCGAGCTGGCTATAAGGCCCGCATTTCAATAACTAAGTACAAAAGAGGACAAATGTCCCTCCAAAGTTAGTTTGATTTATTTTGAGTAAATTGCACTTTATCCCAGGTATTTTAGCAGAGATGGAAAAACAACATGTTTAGCCAATTAACCCCAATTTAAAGAAAAATATGCTTTAAAAAACTCACTTCCATTTTTCCGTTATTTCCAACAGAATACTGCAAATGGGTCCCAATTGTCACTGGGAGAAAGAATATCATCCTAGGTGGGTCCCAGGACCAATTTTTTTCTGTCAAGCATTTCTACTTCCTCCATTATCAAACAAATGGTGTTTTATAATGTATTTAGTAACTTTCTAGACATAACCACTGACATATTAATATATGAAAAGAATACTTAGATTGACCACATGAAAATAACAATATGGGCATGTAGTTTACAACAGATGAAAATAACCATATGATCATGAATAACCTGGCGGCCATTATCATCCATAGGTGTGCAGTCTACAGAAAGAACAGTGCCAACATCATCTGCAGTAACCACATAGTCATACATCGTAGCACCTGAATTGCAAAATATATAGAACTAGTCAGTAAAAAATTAAATTGTCTTCAAATATTATCACATGGGAATGGGATGTAGGACAGATTCCCTTCTTTACCTTCAATAGATTGCCTGATGCCATTTTCAAGATAGCGAACCCACTAAAAAAACATCTCCAGATGAGAGGTTTTATTTGCAGAATTTGATGATTAACATCAAAGATAAAGAATCACAATCAGGAGTCAGAGCACAAAATACCTGGAAAGTGCAAAGGGTAGTACCATTCGAAGGGAAACCACATGCTGTTAATGTAAGACCTGGTATAGGCTCACCGACAATTTGAAACTCCTCAATACCAGGTGACAGATTGTTATGAATATTGTGTGCATCTATTCATGAGGCCCAAGGGGCAATATATATACAGGTACAAGGGGATGTACAAAAGGAATACAACACATATTAGGAAACGAATAGGAGTCCTAATCCTAATCTATTTCTATCCTTAACACCCCCCCTCAAACTCATGGTGGATCAACAACACTGAGTTTGGAGAGGTAAAAGCTGTGCTGTGCTCGAGTCTGGGCCTTCGTGAAGAAATCCGCTATCCAAGCTCAGAGGCACATACTGAAGAGTAATCACCTGATCTTGCACACAAGACCTCATGAAGGAAGCATCAACACCAATATGCTTGGTGAGCTCATGCTTCACAGGATCACGAGCAATACTGATAGCACTGCATCTTGTTCGACAAGAGAGGAGTCGGTGTAGTGACGTAAACACCGAAATCCTCAAGTAACCACCGTAGCTGTAATCTCTGCTGCCAAGAGAGCCATAGCTCGCAACTCACCTCTGCACTCGACGGGACATCGCATCTGCTTCTTCGTCTTCCGTGCAATAAGAGAACCACCAAGAAAAACACAAGAGGCGAGAGAGACCGGCGATCGAGGATCGCCCCCAAGTAGCATCCGAATAGGCCTCAAGTCAGAACGAATCGAACGTGGAAAGAAGAGACGGCGAGAGATAGTCCTACGGCTGTATCGCAGAACTCAAGAAGGTGGTCAGAGTGGACACGAGTGGGAGCTGAAACAAACCGACTCGTAATATGAACGGGATAGGTGATATCCGGACGAGTAATGACAAGATAAACAAGACTCCCAACAAGGTGACGATGGCGTAGCCGGATCGTAAAGAGGCTCGCCATCCGAGGGTCGGAGGTGGACATTGAGCTCCATGGGAGTCTCAACAAAGATCTGTTGATCGGTGAGAGAGGCGCGATCAAGAAGATCCCGAATATATTTCTCTTGGGACATAAAGAAACCATCCGGAGTGGAAGTAACCTCAATCCCAAGGAAATAACCGAGAGGACCAAGATCCGACATAAGGAACGCTCACTAAGACGAGCCTTGACAAAAGCAATGTACTCGAATCATCTCCGTAATGATCATATCATCAACATACGTAAGAAGAAGAGTCCACCACGGGACGAAGTGTGGACAAAGAGCGCAGGATCATGATCACTAGCGGAAAAGCCAAAGCAGAAGTGACCACGAGAGGAGAAGCGCTCAAACCAAGCACGAGGGGCTTGCTTAAGGCCATAGAGAGCGACGGCGGCGGCATGACCATGCCCTCGAGAATGAATACCCGGTGGCGGATGCATGTAGACCTCTCACGCAACTCACCATTAAGAAAGGCATTCTTGACATCAAGCCGAGAGACGCACGGTGGCGAGCAGCACGCCACCGGCAGTAAGAGTGCGAACGGTGGTCATGTGGGCCACGGGAGCAAAAGTCTCGCCATAGTCAACACCATGCTCTGCTGGAAACCACGAGCAACAAGACGCGCCTTGTAGCGCTCAAGAGAGCCATCGAGCGAGTCTTAATTTTATAGACCCACTTACACGTGATGGGGCGAGAATGAGATGGCAAAGGAACAAGATCCCAAGTACCAAGACGCTCGAGGAGCAATCTCTCGGCCATGGCAAGTCGCCACTCGGGGTGAGTAACAAACATCCCTGTGAGGAGACAGGCTCACGAGTAGCTGCGCCAAAGAAAGGCAAAGCGGGCAGAGGCCGAATCGACCGCGATCGCGAGAGCGTAGGCGAGGAGAAGATGACCCATCGGGGATGATGGAGCATCGAAGAAGGTGAATCATCGGGAGAAGATGACTCACCGGAGAAGCCTCAATACGAGGTCGACGAGTGTAAAAGAGAAGGGGAGGCATCAGAGTGAGAGGAGCACGGGAGTCGGAGGAGACGACGCAGCGGTGACAACGGTGGAGAGGCCACGGGGAATATGTGGAGACTCGGTGGGACAAGTGGACGAGGCAAGGCGAGATATAGGTGTATCAGAAAGGTCAAGAAAGACAGAGACTCCGCAGAGGAGTCGAAGGAGAGGCAAGACGTGGGTAGAATGGACGAGACTCATCGAAGTCACATCCCGAGAAACCCGCATCCTCGACCAACCGGATCCCAAAGACCGATAGCCCTTGTGCTCGCATCAGATCCCAAAAAGACACACTCAACGGATCGAGCGGTTAGTTTGGTACGTTCGCGAGGCGAGGAGAACGAGCAAACGCAGCCAAACATATGAAGGGCGAGTAGTCGTGCGAGAGACCACGAGACGCTCAATAGGGATCGCACCAAGAGCGGAAGATGGTGGATGTTGATGAGATAGGTGGCGATGGAAACGACCTCGGCCCAAAAGTGAGGTGGGGTAGAGGCGCGATCATCGAGTACGAGCCGCCTCAAGGAGGTGACGATGCTTGCGCCAGCGACACCATTCGAGCATGAGCACGGGACAAGAGAATCGGCGAGAGTCCTCGCGCAGCAAGGAAACGCGCAGTAACGAAAGGTACTCGCCAGCAGAATCAGCACGAAAAACACGAATAGGAGTGGAGAACTGTGTGTGGATCATAGTGGCAAATTGTTTATAGATAGACAAGACCTCACTACGAGAAGACATGAAATATATCCAAGTGTGGCGAGAGAAATCATCTATAAATATGATATAATAACGATGACCCCCTTTCGAAACGAAGGGAGCCGGACCCCAAACATCTGAATGAACAAGATCAAAAGGACGCTGGGACACAGACTCACTGTGAGGATAGGGAAGCTGAATTTGTTTACCTAACTTACAGCCCTGACAATCTAAAGACACGTCTCCTGAGACAGACCCCAGAAGACCACGACGAACTAAGGATGACAGGCGAGATCCACACAGATGACCAAGACGGTGATGCCACTGCTGAAAAGAGCCGGTAGACGAAGTGGCAGAAGCGGAGAGACTGGCGGCGATGGTGGCAGCGGAAGGAAGGTGAAGCCAGTCAAGCTCCCAGAGACGCTGTGAGTCACGGCGCCGAGGCCGAACCAACCGTGAGCTCCGTGTGGCGGTCCTGAACACAACAAGAGTCAGAGTCGAGAATGACCTGATAACCAAGGTCAGTAATCTGTCCAGCAGAAATAAGCTGCATAGTGAGGCGAGGAATATGAGCAACAGAAGGAACATGAAAGGATGAGTTGCTAAGATATCCTCGACCAGAGACAGAAAGAGATGTACCATCAGCAGTAAGAACACTGACAGGAGAATCAAGAGGTGTAATAGAAGACAGAGTAGAAGCATCAGGAGTCATGTGAAAAGATGCTCCAGAATCAAGAATCCACGGGAGGTACTGATCGTAGAGGGTGGTTTCTCGTGCTCAAGAGTCGATGAGCGTAACTCGCGGAACTCGCCGAGGAGAACTCAAGCGGCAAGCAAGCGGCGGTCCGCTATCTCCTCGCTCGGTGAAAGAAGTCAAGAAGTCGATGCAGATGTCGTCGTAGAAGCACCGGTGCCAATAGAAGAACGGCGTGAAAGGTGCCGCTTCTTCTTATAGCACTGGGACTCAATGTGGCCGACCTTGTCGCAGTAGGAACAGTGAGGACGGCCACCTCCAGACGGATGACGCCACCACCACCGTGGCGGCCGAAGAAGGCAGCAGTAGCGAGTAGACGAGCGGCGAGCACAGAGGGGAGTGGCATCGCATCAAAGACCACTCGGGACGAGTCTCCTCTGCGCGTATCTCGGAGAGCCTCCGTGAGAGTGACACGAGGTGGCGTGCAAAGAAGTCGAGCACGCCGTTGCTCAAACTCAGACGGCGAGTAAGGAACTCGTGACCCGCCGAAACTCCAAGTCGGCCACGTATATCCAAGCAAAGACGGACAGAACGCGGCGCCGCAGCAAGCGGAGAGAGTCCAATCGACGCCGCATGCCAGAGCTCGAGCGTAAAAGGCATCAACGATAGCATCACCTGCAAGAGAGTGCTCTTGGCGAACCACGGGCAGTGCATGGGGCATCACCGAGGGCTCGAGCGCCGACGAAGATGAGTCCACATCTGGAAGCCGAAGGAGTCCCACAACCTCGTAAGAGAACCGAGGCCGAGATCGCGGCGAAGACAGCAGCAGCTCGAGCGGCCGCCATCGCACCACCGAGTGTAGGTGGTCGACGGTCCTTGTAGAGATCCGCAGCCTCCGGTAGGCGAGGCGGCTTCATCGTCAACAACTGAGCATCCTCGTAGCAATCTTGTCGGTCGTCGGGGCAATGCAACAGCGTGGCCTCCGTCGGAGGAATAGGCAAGCGGCGTGACATCGCCGCAGAGGACGCCCGAGACGTAGACCACGCATGTGAATGCGCATGTGAGACACGGCGGTGTAATTAACACCATCAAAAACCACCGGCAATGAGGAGGAAGCGGTGCCCATTGGTAGGCGGCGCCGACGGCGCGGCGACCAATAATGCGAACGGTCTAACAGCGGCGCCAACGCAGCGCGCGTTAGATCGACGTTTTTTTTTTTTTTTTTGAAAACCCTAACTATGGGCCTTCGGCCGATTACAACCACAAGACACACACGCACACACGCACACACGCAGAGGAGGCGGCGGGAGGCGCGGCGCGGTAACCGGCGAAGCGGAGGAGGTGGCGGCGCGCGCGCGGTGGTCCGGCGGCCGGGGCAGCAGCCGGCGGCGGCGGCGCGCATGCGCGGCCGGAGTGGCGCGGCGGGAGGTCCGGCGGCGGGGCGCGGCCGGAGGGCCGGCGGCGCTCAGGAACCGGATCCGCCCGGATCCGGAGGCGCGCGGTCGGAGGGATAGCGGAGGAGCGGCCGGCGGCGTCTGAGAACCGGATCCGTCCGGATCCGGAGGCGGCGCGGCGGAGGGGCAGCGAGGAGCGGCGGCGCAGATCCGCCGGCGGTGGGCAGCGGGCGGAGGAGGAGCGGCGAGGCGGGAGCGCCGACGGCGCGTGGGAGCGGCGGCCGGCGCAGGAGGCGGCGGGCGCGCCGCGCGCGCCGCGCGGAGGAGGCGACGGCCGGCGCGGAGGCCGAGGCGGCGCGTCGACGCGGGAGTCGGCGACGATGCAGCAGAGTCGACGACGGCGCCGACGGAATCTAGGTAAGCCAAAACCCTAATTTTGGCTCGATACCATGTTATGAATATTGTGTGCATCTATTCATGAGGCCCAAGGGGCAATATATATACAGGTACAAGGGGATGTACAAAAGGAATACAACACATATTAGGAAACGAATAGGAGTCCTAATCCTAATCTATTTCTATCCTTAACACAGATCACCTAGATTAGATGTATATATATCAATACATATGATCTGGAATCTTTTCTAGTCGAGCAATTAACTCTTTATTTACCATCAGCTGAGTACTCTTGATTATCATGCCTATAGAACTGCGAGTCACCATCTAATCTAACATCTCTAGGACCAGCATTTTCTTCAAAATAATTAGAGTTATCCCTGAAAGGAAGTACCAGGCAAGAAACAGAGGTCAACATCTTTTCATGTCGAAGCCAGATTTGACTGTGTTGGCTTGATTATTTCCTAACAGACTGGACAGATAATAACTGCGGTTCAGAACACAATTTCAAAAGCAAAACTCAGAACTTGAGCATACTTATGAAAAGTGGATCCGTTGTATAATTGTTCAGCATGTCGATCATTTGGATCTTGACCATACTGACGAAGAGTGTTCCTATTTCCATCCTGTAATTAAGAATCAGTCATGCATGGAGCTACAATATGAGACAAGCTAACTACAGGACCAAGCTATCATACCATATTATAAGATGAGGAAGGTTCATTTCTTGATGGAGTTGCTTGTTGATGATTGGGATTATATATGTCTCCAGGTTGAGCTATATCGCCTAAACTGTCCTGAATCAGTATAATCAACTGAGTGTCTCAAAATAATAATAACAATTTTAGAGATATCAATATACTAGTAACAGGCTTCCATGATATATAAGGTAAAAAGGCTGTTGTAAACTGTAATTAAAGACAACAACTACCCACAGCCATGCGGAGCGGAGCTGTGCACAAGCTATTCAATAGACCAACATACTTCAGTAAGCATTTGTTTAAATGAAAGTGGTACTGACTGTATTATGCCCTTTTATGCCAAGCTGAAAAAAGGCACCACTTTGACGTAATTCCCAAGCATGTGAATTATCTAACAATCTTGGTGTATGCATGTCCGCACATGTCAATGTCATGTATGTTGGCAGTGGCGGAACTAGGATATGGCTACACCCCGGGTTAAACTCTAGACTCTAACTAACGCCAATTTATATCCACACCACATCATAACAAAAGTACATCACAAATACATCTTTGATATGGAGTTTGAGTTCAATGGTAAAACATAAAATATAATAAGAAAAACATAGCAACACATAAACAATGTAGCATAGTACAGATGTATTTTGATTGTTAGTATAATCCTAACTGAAGAATGTCAAAAGTCCTACTCAACTATCCTTCAAGCTCATATGGCAATATTAAAGAAGATACATCAATGTATCACTCACTACATGTTACATTTGAAACAAAAAAAGTGCATACTATTTCTAGTTGGAGACATGTATCCATCATATGAATAATAAAATATGAAATGAGTGATCTATCATCTGAATAAAGTGCATAAACCCCAATTTTTTTGTAACATTATATTTAACACCCATTTAACACGAGAAGTCATTAGATGGTAAGCACAAAACATTATTTAGTAAGTTCATAAGGGAAATTAGATAATTTGATTAGTAAACTGTACCATCATTTCTTTGTAGTGGCTTTCCAAGATTTTGTAGTTCTCAACCAATTCTGCATAAGGCTCTGGCATGCACTCCTTCATAGCATCAAGATCTTGTGGAGTTCTAATTGCAGCAACCACATCCTTACCCTACAAAAGAAACTATCTGTGGTAATTGTTGTGAACTTAGTTCCTAAATAGCCAATGTAAAACATTGAACATGTGTTCATCATTTCATTTGATCATTCCTACTATTTACTGTTGTATATACTGAGGGCACTATCGGAATTTTGCAATTGATAAAAGGAAAAAGGGAAGAGGTATGGCCCACCTGTTAGTGGGCCGGATTGGATAAGGAGGAGGAGGAGCACTGCTGCTCCTTATTTCTCACCCGAGCGAAGAGGAAGCCAGCGGTTGGGCGACGGAGGCGGCAGCACCTGCCAGCCCACCTCCTCAAGGCAGTCCAGCTCCCTACGCGCCTCTCCCGTGTGACCCGGTCCTCCTGTGGGGCGCACACGCCGGCAGAGGCCCGCCCGAGAGCTCGGGCCCCGCCCGCTTGCTCGCTCCTCCGTGAGGCCCGGTCTTCCCCAGGCGACGTGGCTCCCGATCCGGTGTATGCGGGCTCGGATGGGCACCGATCCAGCTACGCCGCCTCCTTCACTCCTCCTCCGGCTCCACCGCTCCGTGTTCCGCCGCCTGCACCTCCGCCTCCCGGCCGCGCTGGCACTTCAGTGTGCTCCCGCGAGTGGCGCAAGAGAGTCGCCGACCGCCGACCAACGCCGCAGCGGGAGCGGCTGCGGTGGAGGCGCGCGCAGGCAGTGGAAGGCGGCGGCCGCGGTGGAGGCGCGCGCAGCGCGAGCAAGACGGCGCCGGCGATAGAGGCGCACGGTGCAAGCAAAGCGCGGTCGGCGGTGGAGCGCGCGCACGCGCAGCAAAGTGGCGCCGGCGGTGGAGGCGCGCACGCGTGAGGCAATGCGGCGCCTGATGCCTCTAATGGGGCGATGGGCGGCTAGGGAATGGCCGAATGGGGATTACCGATTAGGGTTTCTTGTGGATGTTGTGGGTGGGGCTGAATTGTTGTGTGGGTGTGGTTGTGGGCTACCATTTCGGGCCTCGGATCGGGTCAGAGGGTAGATATTTTTTGAGTATATATTAGAGGGGGTAGTATTAGTAGTTTTGCTGGGCCTCGCCATAGCCTACCCACCCAGAGGCCCAATTCCGCCTGTATGTTGGTACACAAGGTAACTACTATTAGATGAGGCCAAGATGTTAGATCGATTCAACCGCTTGGCCCAACGCCAAACGGGCCTTGTTCGCGCTTCGATCGGGCGCCACCCCAATAGGTCAGTGGGCCCTGTCGCTAGCGCCACAATAAATAGAGGTGGGGTCGGGCGACACGGACGACGAGGTTCACCGTGCCGCCACAAACCCCACCGACAAAACCCTAGACCCGATCTAAGAGGGGCGCCCAAATGACGGAAGCTCCACTGCGCCGCCGCGCCGCCGTCCACTTCCCGACCGTCGCTGCGCGGCGCAGAGCTTCACCGACGAACCGCGATGGCCAACTCCTCCTCCTCTACGCCGGACGGTTAGTACCTCTCTCTCTCTCGGTGTTATCTCAAGAACCTCAAGAACACGATGGAAGAGACCTTACAATGGTATCGAGCGGGCAAAGAACCAGACGGGAAAAAGCAACAAAAAGGGCTTTGCCGGCCGCGCCGCTCCACTTTCTGCGCGAAGCGAGCTCGCTGCGCGCGCTGCTGAAGCGAAGCCACTGCGCCGCTTCGCTGCCGCCGCCGCTGCCGCTGCTGCCCACGCCGCCCGCCACAGATGCGCCGCCGCGCATGCGCCCGGCCGGCTCCAGCGCCGCCTCTGCGCGCCGCCTGCGTGCACGCACGCGCTGCGCCGCGCGGAACCGCTGCCGTGCGCCGCCGGCTGCCCTTCGCATGCCTCGGCCGGCTGCGCAGCCCGCCCGACCTGCGCGGGACTCGCCGCCTCGCCGCTGCGAAGCGCGCGCACAGCCGCCGCCTGCTCAGGCGCTGCGCTGCTGCAGCGCTTGCTCAGCTCGCCGCGCTGGCCGCCGCCCGCCTGCTTTGCCGCGGCGCCGGATAGCCCCAGATCCGAAAATCACGGGTGTGATTTTGCAGTGAAAGGTGGAGAGTTTTTTTAGGAACTGAGGGGCAGTCGTGGCTGATATTTTGGGGAAGAAGGATGTGTGGTCCAACTTGAGCCTTTGACCAGGCTTTGCTAAGTGGGAAGTGGAGAAAATATCTTTGACCAGTGAATGAATGGTGGAGGCTTGCCTGGTAGAGATAACGTTGGATTTTTTCCAAATGGGCCCTCTAATTTTTCAGTATATATATGTATTAAACTATTGTTTCATGATATGCACTTTTAGATATATTTGATATATCTAAAAGAAAAGATAAAATTTTTCATTATTAAATTCGAACCAACGGGAGAATTTAATTTTGGAAAAACAGATATAATTTTTAATTGATGTTTCCGCTGCAAAAGTTAAATGGTGATTAGTCTTTAAATTAAATTCGAACCAACGGGAGAATTTAATTTTTGAGCAATGTTGTGCATTATAATATTGTTATTCTCTGACCAACGTTGATAATAACAATATTATAATTTTAAATGATGTTTTTATGCATTATTTCTATTTCTGCCCAACGGTGATGTAGATTTAATGTATAAATAAAATTGATTTAATTGTATGTCGTATTTTTGACCAACGTTGGAAATAAGGCATATAATTTTCTGTTATGTTCTCACTTTATTTGAAATATTTTTCAGGCGGATACAACTTGATGAGTTGTATCAGAGAGATCCCCACTCTTAAAGGAGATAATTATGGAGAGTGGAAGAAAAAGATAGACTTAGCGTTTATCTTGGCTGAAGTGGACTGGGTCCTCACTACAGCACGTCCCACTGAGCCTATGGCACCAGTGAGGGATCCAAATGAGGATGATACTGCTTGGCAGAAAAGACAGAGGGATCATGCTCCCTTACATGTCTTATGACCTTGAGCATAAGAATGGACCACACCAACAAGAAATGTATGGTCGTGATAAAGAACACGATTGAGCTCGCTATTGTGGGCTCAATCGCAGAGTGTGACATCACACAGAGTACCTTGAGAGGATAAAGAGTCGCCATCGCTCTTCAAAGACTTATGCTACACAAATGATTAAATGACTTGTGACAGAGAGGTACTCGGTGGTGGCAATGGGCATAAGAGAGCACATACGAGGATGAGTAACATGGCATCCAAGCTTAAACCAATGGATTTGGCTCTCAAGGATGAGTTCCTTATTCACTTAGTTTTTGCTTCCTTGCCAAAAGAGTTTGACACTTTGTTGTCAACTACAATATGCAAATGAGAAATGGGACTTGGAAAAGTGCATAGCTATGTGTGTGCAAGAGGAGGAAAGAATTAAATCCTCACATGGTGGTTCTATCAACTATGTGAAGGATAACAAGAAAAGGAACTTCAACAATCACTCCTTCTCAAAGAACAAGGGAAAACCTCATCCATCGGCCTCAACAGAATAAGTTTGTCAGAGACAAAGATCGTTGTCTTCATCAGAAGAAGACAGGACACTACAAGAAGAACTGCATCTGATTATTTAAAGATGATAATGGCAAAGAAAGGTGAGAACATTATTACCTTTATAAATGAATGCTCAGATGTGCAATATTCAAATCCACTTGGTGGATTGACTCAGAGCAACTGCTCATGTTGCTAATTCCTTCAGGATTCCTTTCACGAGGACTACGCAAAGAAACGAAAGATGCATTAAAGTTGCAAATGGAGTCCAAGCTGAAGTTGAAGCCGTTGGCGATCTTTCATTAGAGTTAGCTAATGGTTCAAAGCTTTTACTTAGAGATGTCCTTTTTGTACCCTCTTTACAGAGGAATTTGATTAGTGTTTCAAATTTGGACAATGATGGTTATGATTGTCATTTTGGAAATGGCAAGTGTGAAATAATGTTTAATAATAAATGCATTGGTCTTGCCATCAAACAAGACAAGCTTTATTTATTGTCACTGTGAAAATGTGAATTCGTGATGTGATGATGTGAATGTCGTATGCGATAATGGGAACGTCGCGTGCGAAAGTAAATGAATCCTCGTCTCACGAATGCAAACAGAAACGAAAGAGAACTCTAGACGCGTCGTCGAAATTATGGCACCGCTGCTTAGGCCATATTTCGAGGGGAGAATAGAAAGACTAGTTAAGAATGATATTCTTCCTCCATTAGAGTTCTCGGACTTAGAACAATGCAGAGAATGCATTAAAGGAAAATATGTAAAGAAAATTAAGAAAGACGCCAAAAGAAGCACGGAGTTCTACAAATTATTCACACAGATATTTGTGGTCCTTTTCCGTGAAAAGTGTGGATGGATATGACTGCTCATAACATTCACGGATGATTACTCCTGTTACGGATATATTTATCCAATCAAAGAAAGAAATGAAGCCTTGGATAAATTCAAGATATTTAAGATCAAGTTGAAAACCAACATGATTTAAAGATTAAGATAGTCCGATCTGATCGTGGGGGGGAGTACTACGGTCGACATACCCCATATGGACAAGTTCCTGGACCTTTTGCAAGGTTTCTACAGGAAAATGGTATAGTGGCCCAAATTCTACACCGACGAACCTCAAAAAATGGAGTAGCCGAAAGACGCAACTGCATTCTCGATGGATATGGTGCGAAGTATGATGAGCTACTCCACACTGCCATTGAGTTTATGGATGGAGGCGTTAAAAACCGCCATTCATATTCTTAACAGAGTACCTAGTAAATCGGTGCCCAAAACACCGTACGAGTTGTGGACAGGAAGAGTTCCTCACTACACCACTTACGTGTGTGGGGAGTCTCACGAGGCTAAAGTATTTAACCCAAATCTTGGGAAGCTTGATCCCAAAACAGTAAGCTGTCATTTCATTGGCTACCCTGAAAAGTCAAAAGGTTTCCGCTTCTACTGTCCAGATCGATATACAAAGTTTGTAGAAACGAGACACGCTGTCTTCTTAGAGGATGAAATGATGAGGGAAGCACGGTAACTCGAGGATTGACCTTGAAGAGAAGCGGCGATGCGCCCACTCGATGATTCAAGAGCCATTCTTCGCAGCACTGCCGCCGCACCATCACACCGATGGTGCAAGACACTGTGGTGCCAAAGACTGTTATTGTTCCTCCCGTGGCAACAATAAATTAGAATGAGGAACTGTTCTTCAGATCCTACGAACCCATTGCCACGCATGAGGGGAGCAACAAAGCATTTCCCAAAGTAAGATGTACCAAATGTGGAGGCCCCGAGGAGGTCTCAAAGAGTAAGAAGATCGGCTATCTCGATGATTATCAGATTTATCATACAGAGGAATTTCAAATGGAGGATGATCCCACCTCATTTGAAGAAGCCATGAGAAGCGAAAACTCTTCAAAATGGCTTGAAGCCATGGAAGAGGAAATGAGGTCCATGAAGACTAATAAAGTCTCAGGACTTGAAATCATTCCTAAAGGAGCCAAAACAAGAGGGTCAGAAATGGGTCTACAAGACAAAACTCGACTCCCAAGGGAATATAGAAAGATACAAAGCGCGACTTGTGGCAAAAGGCTTTACGCAAAGAGAAGGATTGATTACAATGAGACTGCTTTCTCCAGTCTCATGTAAAGACTCTTCGTAATCATAATGGCATTAGTAGCACATTATGATTTAGAGTTACATCGATGGATGTAAAGACGTCATTTCTTAATGGGGATTTGGAGGAAAATGTTTACATGGCACAACCGAAAGGTTTTGTCATGGAAGAAAATGAAAGAATGGGATGCCGCCTAAAGAAATCGATTTATGGTTAAAGCAAGCTTCAAGACAATGGTACTTGAAGTTTGACAATACAATAAGAAAATTTGGGTTTAAAGAGAATGTAGAGGACAACCGTGTTTATGCAAAGTTTAAAGATGGGAAGTTTATCTTCCTAATCTCAGATGTGGATGATATCCTACTAGCTAGTAGTGATATCATCACATCGAGACAAAGAAGTTTTGTCCTCAAACTTTGATATGAAAGATCTTGGTGAAGCTTCGTTCGTTCTAGGATCAAATTCACCTGGATAGAGACAAAGGAATATTGGGACTATCACAAAAGGCATACATAGAGAAAGTCTTAAAGAAATTTGGTATGCATAAAAGTAGTCCTTCACCGCACCTATAGTCAAGGGCGACGATATGGGGATTTTCAATGCCCCAGAACCAAGACGAGCTCGATCAAATGAAATCGGTTCCATATACTTCACCGTCGGAAGCTTACAAGATGCTCAAGTGTGTACACGCCCGACTTAGCGTTTGTTACCGGGTTATTTGGCGATTCCGAGCAATCCCGAATAGAGCATTGAAATTGGTAAAGAAAGTCTTGCGTTATTTGCAAGGAACAAAAGGCCTCATGATGACATACTGTAAGATCGATTTACTCCATATAGTGGGGTATACAGATTCGATTATGCGGAGATGATAGAAAGTCAACATCCGGATATGTATTCACTCTCCGGAGGAGCTATATCGTGGAAAAGCTCAAAGCAAACCGTCACTACATCGCCCACAATGTATGCCGAGTTTGTAGCATGTTATGAGGCTACGGGCAGTGAACGGCTTAAGAAGTTCATACCCGGTTTAAAAGTGGTTGACGACATCAATAGACCACTTAAGTTGTATCGCGATAATGAACCCATGATAATGTATGCCCACAACAATAAATCAAGTGGTGCTGCCAAACACATTGACATAAAGTATTATGTTGTGAAAGATAAAGTTCGGGATCAAATTATAAGTCTTGAGCATATAAGTACCGCAAAGATGTTAGCGGATCCGCTTACTAAAGGCTTACCACCCAACGTGTTCAGAGAACATGTAGCGGCATGGGTTTAAGGGAAAGGCTATGATTCTGGACTAAAAGATGGCCCAAAAGATTAAAGTAACTATTTCGAAGAGAGGTGTATTGTACCATTGAATCTATCGGCGATTGACCGTGACGATGAGACATGTTCTATGCACTAATCTGTAATGGAATGAGTAAAGTCGAAAGTAATTAAAGTTAAAGCATAGATTGAGATCAAGGGGAGAATGTTAGATCGATCTCAACCGCTTGGCCCAACGCCAAACGGGCCCTTTGTTCGCGCATCGATCGGGCGCCCGGTAATAATAGGTCAGGGGCCCTGCCGCTAGCGCCACAATAAATAGAGGTGGGGTCAGGCGACACGGACGACGAGGTTCACCGTGCCGCCACAAACCCCACCGACAAAACCCTAGACCCGATCTAAGAGGCGCTCAAATGACGGAAGCTCCACTGCGCCGCCGCCGTCGCCGTCCGTACTTCCCGACCGTCCGCTGCCGTGTGCGCAGAGCTTCACCGACGAACCGCGATGGCCAACTCCTCCTCCTCTACGTCGGACGGTTAGTACCCCTCTCTCTCTCTCTCTCGGTGTTATCTCAAGAACCTCAAGAACACAGATGGAAGAGACCTTACACAGCATGGCTTGAAGGAGAGCGCTAAGAGAATGAGGGCGCTCGGTAGAGGGGGAGAGGAACTCAGCCAGAGAGAGAGAGATTCACTCAGCTGAGGCATGGAGAGGAGTTTCTTAATTCATTCTTTGCTTCCTTCCTAATGATAACAATCGACCACCTTATATAGAGGTGGTAGACCCTAAAGGATAGAAACAAACACAAAAGATAGCAAATAACCAAAAGGAAATAACAAACATGGAAACTAATCATCCTAACCCCTAAATTAGCGCCGGCTGTCGTATGTTCTACAGCAACAGAGCGGTCCTGTTCATGTGCAGTGTTTTCTGACCCTGACAGTCAAGGAGCTGCAATGCCCACATACACACGCAAAATCCATGTACACCAATGTCCAACAGAGGAGCTACATGGAGTTGTGGGGTTGCAGGATAGCAGGATACCGTTGGTCATTTGCAAAATATTTCACTCGTCGAGAAACTTGGATGTAAGTCCAAAATATCATATGAAGCTTAAAAGCAGACCCACCCAAATAGCCCAGCAAATAGCCCAGCACATATATTTTCTAATCTGCTACAGCCAACACCCAATGTTGCAGACACCAAACACACAAAGATATGTTTCGGGCCAGGAATTTCAGACGAATTTTGGAGGGAAGGGAAAAAAAATAGTGCTTCATTGTAAGGTGATAACTGTAACCCATCAACTCCACTAGATGGAGAGATATCAGTTTCATCAAATTTTTAGGGTCAATATTCAGATCTATAGGACACATCCAGTGGGCTACGTGTACACAAAAAAAAGGGGTATTCGAAGACCCAAAATGAAACAGTATTGGATACTTCACCAGCTTGAGGATGCATAATCGTGATCACTTACATTTAAAGATCTGATCCTCCATTGCATCTGTTGGTACAAGCGCTGAAAATTGTGGTAAAATAAATATGTTAATCTTCATGTTAGACACTGAGTGCAGAGTATGAAAAGGCACTGGTAAACAGGCTCACTATTTAAATATTAATGTGGTATTAAGCATTCTGCATCAAGCACATGAACTGAGCAAACCACCAAATAAATCAAGAAAAACATCGCAGAATAACCGACATCTTAACTAAAATAGCAAAAGAACTTCAATCCTATAGAGTTATTATGATGGCAATTGGAATTGCATCTATCAAGACAAAGAATCTGTTCGATTTAACGGCTAAGATAATTGCATCAGTGAATTCCCTTTCAAAGAAACAGGCCTTCCAAGTCAAACCTTGTAACAAAAATATTCTTTGAAACAATATAGAAGGCAGCCATACTAACTGTCGTGTTGTGCGTAGAGTCAGAAGTACATTCTAATCAATTTAAGGGATAAAATCTTATGCTGATAAAGTTTGCGCAAGGCTGTGGGGGAATCTATCAGACAATGTGTTATTAATAGACTAACGTCTAGCCTTAGATAAGGAGTGGATACATTACATTAAGATCAAACATGTAGCTACCTCAATAAATTTTGTTTCCTGCCAGTTCCTGATAACATACTACAATACTACATTGTCATTATGTTAGCAAAACAAAGCTAATACATTGCTAGCTTTTACACACTGATCAAGTTTATGACTAAAGTCGTTATTATTACCATCTGAGTGACAAAATGACTAATTTGGCCTAATACTACAGTATGTACTCCCAGAGCAAGGACGATTCAACAGAAATTGGCCAAGTAAGAGTTACCTTTGTACAAGTTGTAATGGTCGAAGCGTTTATTTGAGGTGGGCGGACATTGTATTCCGCTAATATACCAAGCAATGAAGAAGTGAACAAGTATAGCTCTTCTTCCTCAACCTACAAGAAGAATTCGACTATAACTATTCAAATTCTCAAGAATACAACAGCAAAGTATGTAATCTAGTTTGTACAAAATGGTTGATAACAATGAACAAAAGCTGAACTGTAAATGCAGAAAACTAGGTTTACAGCTGTAACATTAATATATGCCACCGTAAAGTTTGTGTTTCAGAATAAACGTCACGCAATGACATGTGGGCTGAGGGATCAGGACCCACTCGTCATATTCACAACATGCGGCATTTTTCTAAATCACAAAGCTTGGGACTGGCATGCAACTAAAAGTTCCCATCATGCCCCACACACCAAAGTACACTTGACACAGAACTCTATCCACAGCAAAAGTTCGATCAAATACTTTCCAAGGTACTGAATTTCCATTCCTGCTATTACAAAAGCTAACCGTTAGACCAGTACCTGCTATCAGGGATTTTTTTTTGGCCGAAAATCATCCGATTTTCCCGAAAATCGGATTTATCGGCACCTCCTGGTAAAGTTTTCTACCGGTCAAAAATTTTCGTTTTTAAATGTTTTTTGTCAAGTATAAAGAAAATTTGTAATCAATCCTAATCACATGTTTGTGCATAGCGTGGTGGTAAGGCCTTTGCTTTGGAAACTACAGGTCCATGGTTCGAATCCCCAGGAAATGATTTTATTTCTTTTTTTCGTTTGAACTTCAAACAAAATTCAAATTTTAATTTGAAAAATTCGGCCGAAATTGGCCGAAAAATTCCGAAAATCGGAAATTTCACGTATATCGGTCCCCTCCGGTAAAATTTGGGATCCGATTTTCAAAACCCTGCCTGCTATAACACACAACCATTCTGCAGCTATTGTATAGCAGACTAAATCTGGATTGAACCTTACTGATCTGATAGATAAAATGAAGTCAGATGATCTTTTCAACGTATGAGCAACTTCCACACACCAAACCCTTTGTAAAACCGCCACCTAAACCACTTAACTTATTAGCGGACCCTCCCCCTCTTTTATTTATTTAAGTCGAGCAGTTTGGCAAGCAAACAAAGACAAAAGCATACAGAGATCTGAGCATACATTCTTGAAATGTACAATAGCACCATACTTTTAGTTCATTTGCCAATCTCATATTTTCTTCAAGATGGTTTTTCTTCTGGCTCAATTGCTTCAGAGCACCAGATATAGCGTCTTCCTGCTTCTCGTCAACAGCCTATCACAGTAAGATTTTGATTAATATAAGGTTTTACAAATTGGCCATGCAGCAAAGGTAAATTGTGCTATTCACAGACCATCCTCAAGTCTGAAAGCTTCCTCTCCAGAATATGTTTTTCACTCAGCAATTGCAGCTCCTACGAAGATAAAAAAAAATATAACTACAGTTACGAATTAAGCAGAAGTGATAAAGAAAAGAAATGGGTAAGACACTTGTGCACGCAAAAATGTTGAATTGTTCGATCCTTTTAACATCATACCTTGAGAGATGCATCAGCAATTTGCTTGCGAAGCAACAAGATCTCTTCCTCTTGTGTCCGTGATCTAAAGTAAAGCTCCTGCAACAAAGCATCATCAGGTTCAGGAATTGGAGCACAGATGGAAAGAACCAGTAAATAGAAAGATTCCCGCATGGTTACCTTGGTTTCCGAATCCATCAAACAAGTATGAGGATCTTCTGCAATTAAGTCATTGTGGAGGGATAAATAAATAAATTCATATTATTATTTTTAAAAAATATATTTAACCTATTTTTCATCTCTTCACAGGGACCGAGACCGAGGAGGGAGCATCTTCTCCTCGGTAGGCTTAGCGGGCGAGCAAGGGGCTTCCTAGCGGGGGTTGGGGCAGGCCACAGGGGCCTCCCTGGGACCCGTCGCCCCGTTGCCACCCCTAGATGATTTGATGATTCCTTAGCTCTAGGTTGTTCACACATATGGCATTGTAGTTATTTTATTTAAATTTGGTCATCGAATATTAGTTTTTACGAATCTAGTTTTCTCCTCGAGCTCAAGAGACCACGACAGATTACATGTACCGCCTACCCACGCTCTGAGCTCTCGGTAGGTCCTCAGAGCCATTAGAGCTCTGTAGCACCTGCCGAGCTACAATAGAGCAAAGTTGGCTCGACAATTGTCAAGCGACTACTATTTGGTACATAATTAATTAGCATTAATTAATTATAATTAACACTAATTAATCAACACATTTCATGAATAGCATTACTTAAACATGATTAGCACTGTGCAATCACTGTGTGGTGCCTATCATCCAACCGAGCTAGGGGAACTTGGCAGGTAACTGTGAGCTCCCGTAGCTAGGTATGTATCTACTAAGCACAATGAAGGAGCTAGATTTATAAAAATAGACGTTCGAAAGTTAAATTTGAAAAAAAAAAGTGACTACAGATGTATGAACAGTTCTAGGTGTAAAACAAAAGACCAAGATTAATTTACTCCACATGTATACTTACTGCTAGTAATTCAAAGCAAGCAATGTACACGTCCGTCCACACATGACTCAACTATATAGGTCCTGTTTGTATTAGCTTCTGAAAGCTATTTTTTATGGTAAATAGATTTTCTATAATATCTAGTTTTTAAATAAAGAGTTTCTACCAATCAGTATGAAACCTACCGATCACAGTCTAAACGAATCGGACCTTATTGAACAATCCATGCATAAGCATAACCCGGATCGACGTACGGCTAAAGTCAAGCTTGCATGCCAAAGCCAGCTAGCTAAGCTAGCCGAACACGGGAGTTTGCGCGACACATCGGCTGTCGTCGGCGGATACGGCGACGCGCTTCGCGTCCGGTACGCGGCAACATGTCGGTGGCGATGGGCCGTGACGTCACGCCTGTCAGTGATGATCTTGATCCATGGCCGGCCACCCCACCACCTCCGGCCACGACGACCTCAGGTGATATAATGGTCCTGCAGGTCGGTCGGCATGTTGCTACCCCATCCTAGCTTGAAATTAATGATATTCTTGATTGCTTAACTCCTGGCCTCCTTAAATCAGCGCTCCAAAACTATGTACAGCAAGCATCACACGTACGTTATAGGCTACTGGTGTTTTTAGTTTTGGCTGTGACTTTTAGTTAAAATAGCACTATAACAGTTGTTAGCTATTTTTGAAATATTTAATTAATAAATAAACACCATTATCTCTATGGATAATGCAAAGGGTAAAGAAAAAAACATATTAAGAAATCAATGCATTTCAAAAAGCTTTTGGTTTCTAAAACTAGAAGCTGTTTGGAATGGAGCTAGGTTAATTAGCAATGGATGGGACCGTATCAAAATAAATAACAAGAGAAAAGGCAAAGTAATTAAGGTAGTAATTAAGGGACCGCATGCAATTTGCATGCATAATGCCAACCGGGGTAGCTTGTAGTAGTTCTTAATTTGTACATGTGCTTGTGATCACAGTGGAAGATACCAAGCGTCTCATGTCAGTCGTACGGTTCTGAAAAACGTCTCTGATTCTGAAAAATCAGAGGCCTGTGCTTCTGAAAAACGTCTCTGATTCTGATTTTGATCCAATGGTTCAAGAACGTGACTTAAGGAAAATTAGGTACCTTGTAAATAGACAAACACCTATTGCTTTGTCTTTGTGGTTTCTTTGCAACAACAATTAAGACAGTGACACTAAAAAAGCTCGGCTGCTCAATAATATGCCCAAACTCAAACTATGCTGAGTGTCATTAATTTGTGTTACCTCCACAGTAGCACATGAATGGTGGCGAGACCAAAATGGTCACTCGTTAGTGGCAGCGAAAAATTCACTTCATTGTAAAAAAAATCTTGCTGCAAACCATATAATGCTTTGTTAAGGTTTTAAGCTTTTCCGAATCAACAAAAAAGAAAAGATAAACTCCACACTCACAAGAAGCATCAAGTTGAAGCATTGCGTTCATGGCACAGACCACAGAGCTTTCTTGGGTACTTTAGTAAACTGCTATGTTCACAAACAGATCTACCGTAGCGTTCAATTTTCCAACCTTAACAACTAGTATGTGAAAAACACACACACGAAGATTGGCCACGAAAATGATGCAAATAGAAATATTGCCGAAACTCTATAGTACCCTTGCAACCTTACAATTTTTTACTAACTGGTTATTCTGAAATGTAATGGTGGCATTTATATCATAAAGATCGTGAAATGTGCAAAAAAGGCAGATAATTGTATTGATGATGTATTTTGCAATGTCATTCATGGATACCACCATTTTACAAGAATAAAAATCACTGTCGATCAATAGAATCTTGAGTCTGGACATGAATATGCGAGAGGAGATGCACATCGATTTCCAAATAGGAAAATGAAGGAAAAGCTACAAAAAAAGTCATCTGAAAATAGCAAGAACCAAAGTTCAGAATAAAAAGAAAGCTGGCCTCTTGCGCCCAGCCCACCAGCATTGAAGTTCCAGACTCAACGTGCTGTCTGTCAATTTTAAAAATACACACACGTGTTCATATTCAGTGGAAAATCGCTTGTCCCTGCTCGTGAGGTTTTGAATGTCTTCGATAAATTTCTAGCATATGTAGAAAACGTGCATACATTTGTGTGAGTTTTCGATGGTATATATTGAGTGTGTGCGTTTACGTGTACTCTCTAAAAATAAAAAGCAGGAAATAATTTGTGCACATGACATGACTACCAAAAAGTTTGAGGTAAAATCTGTTGGAACAAAAGGGGTTTGTGGGAGCAAACTGTGAAATGAAATAAGAGTACCTGGAATGGGCAGATGCGAAGAGGACTCTGGTAAGGTAGAAATCCTGATGACAACAACCAGTTAGCTTCATTAAAATTGGGATCACACGAGCAGGCGCACACAGGAAGTTAGGATGAAAATCGAAGGTGAAGTAGAGGCAGATGAGGATTTTTAGGATGAAAATTCGTACCTTCTACCAGTTTGTTTGTTCTCATCTTCCCCTGAGTCCTCATCTGGGTCATCCTCCATGATCTCGTCTTGGTCTACTAGAGTCCCGTGTTCTTGCACTTGTCTCGCCATACTTCCAGCTTGTTTGTTCTCATCTTCTCTTGACTCCCCATCTTGAGTTTTGTAATGTTTATCAGGGTCTTCCTCGAGGATCTCATCTTGTTCTTCTAAAGTCCTGTGTTCTTTCTCTTTGGTCATCATACTTCTACCTTGCACGTTGATTCTAGGATTTCTTGGATGGTTGCTAACGGCTATAGCCAAGGCAGAATCTGCATCAGAACCTGCAACACCAATTTTTGCAGAGATCTCTTTAAGGCCTGGCAAGTGCTCAATGCTAATAGGTTTAGTACCATGTTGATCTGCTCCGAGGGCATTGAAACCTAGCATGAGCTTCCGAAGATTTGGCATTGCACCCGCCTCAAATTTCAGCCAAGGTACACTGCACTTGAACTTGAAGTACTTGAGAACTGAGAATCCCGCCTTGTCAAAGACAATCCTTTCAACGGGCGCTGTCTGCACGTACAGCGACAGAGCAGTGAGGGCAGGCAATCCTTTCAGAATATCAACCCCATTCCTGAGAAGTTCCCTTACTGCAATCTTTAGAATGCAGAGGCTGCCAAGTTCTCCAATCCACTTAGGAACTCTGGAAAAGATGCAGCTTTGCGGCAACCACTCAAATCTCTGGAGGAAGGGAGGTGCCAAGTAAACCCAGTAAATGATTACTTCTGAAGCGTTGCGAGCCACAACATTTTTATGAGAGTAGCAAGGAACCAGAGTTAGAGTTTTCAGGTTGCCAAGTACTTCAAGTAAAGAGCCTAGAGCTTCCATGCTTCTCTGCAGATGGTCGGAAGGCGGTGTAGAACAGGTGAGATGAAGATCCTGCAGGTTGGTCAGGTTGCCAAGGCTCTGCTCACTGAAAGATCTCATGCTGCCAATCCAATCCACCAGATTTGTCTCAACAGGAAGATGGAGGTGCAACAAGCGAGGGATATAGATAATGTCCCATGGAATAGCAGTGACCTTTGTATCCATATCCAGTGTTTCCAAATATTGTAGCCCTTGCATACGGTTTGGTAGTTCTATGCAGATATTACCTGCAATCTTCAAATATCTCAGTTGAAACAGTTCAGAGATCCCAGTGAGGTCTAACATGTCGTCACCGTGATGACCAAACAATTGAAGGTTTAGAACACGAAGAAGCTTAAACTCTGTAATAGAAGGCATACACTTAAATAATCCAAAAAACGTAAGTGACCGAACTTGTGACGTTCTGATGTTTGCTGGTGTCTTTGCATATTTTGCATTGCCAAAGTAGAGAGAAAGTCGACGAACTTTATCAGAAATTTCCACATTCTTTCGATAATAATCTACTACCACGATGAAATTTTTTTCTACGGACTTGTATGCAATAAGATCATGTACCATGTCATGAACTGTACAGGATAACACCTCATCATTGTAGTTTACATTAATTGGTTGGATGAATCTTCTATCAATAAGTTCATCGAAATAGCATCCTGCAACTTTCTCCATGTCTCGTCCTTCTATTCTATCGATAAAGCCTTCAGCCACCCATTGCTTCACCAAATCATCCTTGCAGATTGTGTGGCCCTTTGGATACATATTAAGATAGAGCAAGCATGTCTTCAAATGATGAGGAAGGTTATTGAAGCTGAGGGTTAGTGCTTGTCTCATTCTATTTGAAGTAGAATTTGTCCTCAAATCTGAGCTTAACGAATCACATACGTACATCCATAGCTCCAATAATATGACAGGCTGGCTTTCTAAAAGACTAGCAATTTGGACTGTTGCTAGTGGCAAACCACCACATATTTCAACAGTTTTGTTTGAAATTTCTTTGAACTGTTGAGGACAATCACTTTCAGAGCCAAAAAGTCTGTTGAAAAATAGCTTTCTTGAATGATCATCATCCAGAGGTTTCATCTCAAAAATATCCTCCGAGCGATAACAGCAACATGTTAATGCAACATCTTCAATTTGTGTAGTTGTGATTATTCTGCTGCGCCGACTACCCTCTGGAAAAGCATGATTAATAATATCCCAAACTGATGCAGCCCATAAATCATCAATAATAATTAAATACCTTCATTCCAATAATTTATGCATATTAGATAGATTTTATCAAACTAATAGTAAAGTTGATGAGAAGGGAACTGAATTAAAATAACTAAAACAAAAGGCATAAGGAACAAGTGAGTTTTTACAGGGAAAAGCTAATACAAAAGTTTATATTCTGACTTCTGAGATAAAGGAGTCAGCAGAAACAACATGGTTGACTAGCAAGAAATTACCTTAATTGGTGGTTTCACGTGAGGACCACCGTTGAAATGGACTCTGGGCAAAATTGCCCACGACAGCCACGTACATTCACATAAAACAAAAAAGCCTAAAAAAAGAGCTACGTACATTGGCTAGGTGAAAGAATAAGAGTAAACTTGAAATCTTGTGATGAGTTGTTTTCTTTATAACACACTTTATGTAAGTTCTAGCAGTAACTTCCGGGCAATCAAATATAATTATGGACATACATGAATAGCATTAGTACAGACTATTTTTGTGGGAAAAAAGTAATACCTTTTATCTTGTAGATGTTTCCTGATATTGTCAATAAGGTCAAGCTCCTTACAGTCGTCAGGAGGCGGCTGCCGCTGGACTTGCGAGAGCATGTCGCAGAGAAGCCTCTTCGTATCAGGCTTTTGGGACACCCGAATGAAGGCTCGACAGTCGAATTGTCCCCCAAATTTGTTGTACAACATTTTGGCAAGTGTAGTTTTGCCAAGACATTCAGGTCCAACAATAGATACAACATTGAGCTGCTGATCCCCATCGTTAGCCAGCGAGTTCATAAACTCGTTCATCCGGCCGTCAATTACTAGCTCGGCAGTTTCCTCATACGGAGTTGGAAGCATAGGGCCAACGGACACAAATCTACGCCTGAAGGTGCAGCAGTGGAGCTCATACCTCTCGTGCCGTTCAATTGCCTCCTGAACATAAATCCTGAATTCTGATATCGTGTTCGCGATCTGTTGGTGCCACTTGAGCCTCTTCGGAAGACGAGTGATCTTAACATGACTGATTTTGCAGACGAATCTGGTCTTGATATTGGCACGGACAGGCCGCACAAGCTTGTCAATGTAATCCTCAATGTCGTAAGACAACTCGCGCACCTCTTTCATCCAGCACTTGGCCGTCAGGGGAGGGTCCTCCACCTCTGACAGGTCCTGAAGGCATCCGCTTATTTCTTCAAGATCATCCTTGAGGAGGTGCACCCCGTCCTTGACCTTCTCCGGCAGCCTGCATCCGGAAGCCAGCAGCACGTGGAGCTTCCTAAGAAGGGAACCCATGGCGCCCAGCGAGGCGCTGGTTGGGGCCTCCATCTTGCCCGCCGCCTCCGCCTCCGAAACGTCTAAAGGCACACAGAGTTGGAATTTAATTAACGTTGCTGCATACACATGTAATACAAATTAAAAGGCAACTATGTGAAAGGGAACTGGAAGAACACTCACCAACTAACGGCACAACATGAAAACATGGTGAGCGAGCTCCGTCAAGGACGGTGTTTTTTTCCCCTTCTGCTGCTGCAGTGAGGAAGATAGGTTTTTTCTAGGTAAGGACGATGAGTGATTACTTACTCACAGCTCGCTTAAACAATTGCAAGGACTAACCAATTGGCCTAAGTCGTAACGCCCTAAGCAATTATGCCCCAACAGGAACTTTTTGGAGATTAGCCTCACATGTTTCTCAAATCAGGGAACTTGCACATAAGGACTCCAACTTCAGAAAATTAACAGTTACATCAAAATGCATACTTAGTCCTCGGCCTTTTCCAAATACTACATTAGACCCCTAGAATAAAGAGTAGTATATCTTGGTAGGTTCTACGCTTCCATTTATAATAAAGTTATGGTTTTTAGCATTTTTTTTTGCAAACACTATATGTTATCTTAAAAAATATATCTGCTATTATATTTATTAATTAAAATAATGTTGAAACAAGCTACACGTTCGCTCTTGGAGGTTAGTTATCCATTAATCAGAGGGGAAAAAATCCATCTACTTACTTCATATATCTAAATTTAAGACATTGTATACATATATTAGAAATTATGTAACGAATACCATTGTACTTTTAATTATAGATATGAGAATCCCATAAAGAATTCAACTCTATTACTTTCTCCGTTCTTTTTTCCTTAATATTTTTTATTTTTTACGGTTTTCAAGATACGATTTTAACCACTACTTTTTATAATTTTACACTAATATATACTAATATTATAAAAATATTTTTAATGATAAATATAATAATATAGTTTCATATAGCTAATTTTAATAATTTTAAATTTATTGATAGTTAATTTTTAGAAAATTTGATCGCACATATTTTAGTATGTCAGAGCGTGTATTAAAGATAGCAGAACTGATAAAATATACCGGGGCACATAAGGAGAGGGCCCACCATCTTTTTAGCTTTCCCCTTCCCATTTCTCCTTCCGATAACCAAATTGAAGCTGTCGCGGTCTCACCTGCCTCCTCACAAAACCTACACCCGCCGTCCACCAGCTCCGTCGCCGACAAGACTTTCCGCACCCTCCTCCCCTCTGCCACAAGCCCGAAACTGAGATGGCAGTGACACAAGGCGGCATCAATTGACAGTGGTCTCGAGCAAGCAGCGGCGCTGTTTCTGACCTCTCTTTCGTATCCACCAAATCCGATGAGGAGAGGGAAGAATCACTGATCGATCAAGCTCCAAGGCAGAGGTGTGGAGATGGAGGCTGCGCTGGTCAGCGCTTTTGTCAAGACGCTCGCGCCGAAGCTCTTCACATTCTTACAAGAAAAGCACAAGCAGCTGAGGAACCTGGAGCGTGACATCCGATACATCCGAAATGAGCTCGACATGATTGCTGCCGCCATTCAGGATCATGATCGTCGCATGAGCGATGGTATCAGTGAGGTGCAGAGGGTCTGGATCGAAGACGTGCGCGAGTTGGCTTGCGACATGGAGGACTGCATCGACCGCTTCATGCATCGCGTGACTCGCGCGCCCTCGTCGTCGCTCCATCTCGGGCTGAAGACGATGACGACCCGTACGAAGCTTGCGTTTGCCGACAAGATCCGGGAGCTCAAGAAGAAATCAGAGGAGCTATCCAAGCAGAGAGAATGTTATGCCGGCGGCGGCGGCGGCGGCGGCGGCGTGCAATCCAGCGCCTCAGGGGCATCTTCATCGACCTTCTCGGACACGCACACAGTTGTAGCTGACCTCGTGGGTATGGACGTGCCCCGGGATGAGCTTCTGGAGCTGATAGGGGAAATCGAAGGCCAACCGAAACAGCTAAAGGTGATATCCATTGTCGGGTTCGGTGGTTTAGGAAGACTCTTCTTGCCAGTGAGGTGTACAAAGTGTCGCCGCTGGCAAGCAATACGAGCCACTGGTATGGGTTCGTGCAGGGGAGAAAGGCGCCGGGGATGTTCTGAAGGAGATACTCCAGAAACTTGAAGTGCCAGTTCATGATGGTAACTGCGACGCCAACAAGCTCAGCACAAGTCTCGGAAAATGCCTCGAGCACAAGAGGTGACAAATCAACGACATGTTCTATTTTTCGTTGGTTTTTTGAACTCAAAATATTCTTTGTTTCTTGATCATGCTCCAATCCCCCCATCCCCATGGCTTGTCACACTAGAACATGAAGTTGATCAGCATGCTTTTGGCCAAAATTTTCCAAAATTCGGTTCTCTCGGCCTTTTTTTTTTTTTGAGATTTGGCCAAGATTTCAGAGATTTTGTAATTTTCGAATACAACTGTAATTTGTATTTCTTAACTTCGAATTGCATGTTTCAATATTTCAACTGAAATTTTCTAAAAAATCCAAAAAATTTAAAATTTCCGATTTTTGAATTTCTCTAGAGGGTCTGATAATTTTTTTTTTGCACCGAAATTGTTTTCCCTGTGCCTGTGTCCCCTCATGTGGTATCTCATGTCATTGATTTTCTTGTGATTTTAGACCTGCTCACCACGTTCTCTATAGTGTCTGAAGTCTGAGCAATGGATGCCTACTAACTTATTCTCTTTATTTCTCAATGTGTGTCTTAGGTTCTTTATTGTCATTGATGACATGCGGACAGAATATTGGAACAGTGCTATCAAAAATGCTTTCCCTGTAGATATGGGAGTGAGCAGCATAGTGATCGTGACGACGGCCATTCAGTCCATTGCAAATGCCTGCAGCTCTGGCAACGGCCATGTGTACAAAATGAGGTCACTTGACAAGGTAGACTCAAAATGTTTGTTCCTCAAAGCAGCATCCTTGGAAGATTATCCACCTGCAGAAGCGGTCTTGAAGAAATGCGATGGTCTACCACTTGCTCTTGTTACTACAGCCCAATTCTTGCAAAGTAAAGGCCATCTGACACCGGCAAGATGTGCAAACTTGTGTGACAACTTGGGTAAACATCTGGAAACAGAGGATACCTTTGAAAGAATGAAGCATGTGCTTGTCCATAACTACACCGGTCTTCCTAGTCATGTTCTCAAGGCCTGCTTGTTATATTTGGGTATTTTCCCGAGTGGTCGTCCGGTCAGGAGAAAAAGCCTGATAAGGCGATGGTTAGCTGAAGGATTCGTGGAAGCAGACCATCGACGTAGTTCTTTGGATGTTGCAGTTGACAATTTCGAGGAGCTCATCAACCGGAGCATCATCCAGTCTATTGATGTGAGCACCAACACAGAGGTGAAGACATGCCAAACTCACGGCATTATGCTTGAGTTCATTCTGCACAAGTCCATGTGTGAGAACTTCATTACGTTGTTATATGATCAGGCTCACCACCTACCAGATAAAATCCGTCGGCTTTCCGTACATTCTAACAGTGCTACAAGGGCCAGAAAGAATTCCGACATTGATTTATCTCTTGTCCGGTCTCTGACAATCTTCGGGAAGGCAGATAAACATGTTCTGGAATTTTCCAAGTATGAACTGCTGCGAGTTTTGGATCTAGAAGAATGTGATAACTTGGAGAACGAGCATCTCAGGAAGATATGCAACCTGTTGCTGCTGAGGTATCTAAGTCTCGGGGGCGCCGTTACAGTGCTTCCGAACGAGATCACAAAACTAAAATTTTTGGAGACACTCGATGTAAGAAGAACGAAGATAAGTATTCTGCCCATAGAAGTCATCGAGCTGCCATGTTTAATTCATCTGTTTGGAATGTTTAAGCTCGAAGATGCAGGCCAGAGAATGAGTAAGCTGCAGACCTTCCTGTCAGAGAAAAGCAACTTACAGACTCTAGCTGGATTTGTTGCCGACAAGAGCATAGAATTTCCGCAACTGATGGACCATATGAACAACTTGACAAAGGTGAAAATATGGGGCGAGTCCACTGCGGATGCTAGCAACAACTTCACTCATCTTTCAAAGGCCGTTCAGGGGTTCATTCAGAGAGGCACCAATGTGAATGATGTTCGTTCACTCTCACTGAATTTCGAGGAATGGTCCGAAGACTTCCTGAATATTTCTCTGGAAGACTCCTGCTATCTTAGCTCGCTGAAGCTAAAAGGCAAAATATTCAGGTTACCTCCGTTTGTTACCTATCTGGATGCTCTCTCTGAGTTGTGTATTTCATCCTATGATCAGCTGAGCAGGGTTGTGCTTGATGCCCTGAGTAACGTGCGCTCCTTGCATTACCTCAAACTGATTGCAAGTCACCTGGACAAGTTCGTCGTAGAACACGGGGCACTCAAATGCCTGCGACGCCTATGCATTGTGGTGCAATTCATGACCCACCCAGAAATCCAAGAGGGAGCTTTGCCACGTCTTGAGTCGCTCCGGCTGCTCTGTAAGGATCTAAATGGCCTTTGTGGCATCAGAATTGAGAGGCTCGGAAATCTTAAGGAGGTCGCTCTACATGATGGAGCAAGTGACGAAACAAAGGAGGAGTGGAAAGAAGCAGCAAAGAAACACCCGAAACGGCCCAAGGTCTTGTTTGTCAAACCGAAAGAGGCTGATCAGAAGCAGATGGGAAGTGAGCCCACGGATAATTCTGAGAGCCTTGCTGACGTCCAAAGGCAGCTTAACGAGGGATGTGAGGTTGAGCCCCCAGTCGTGCGGCCGAAGCCTGCTGGAAAGCTTGCCAGACTGATTCGTGGTTCCAGGAACACTAACGAGACTTCAACCGAGCTGCCCTGTGGTGTGAACGGGGATCGACGCCATTTCCACTAGGCTGTGAGCATCGTGACCCCTAATCGAAGGCATCTTTTCTTCTCTGGTCAGTATTCTACACCATATCTTGCTCGTAGTTTGGTTCTTGGTGTTTAGTTAATCAAATAAGTTATATTCCCCTCTTCACACATACTGGCACCCCTGAGCTTTTAGACGAACATGGAGATATTTTGACTGTTCAGTAGGAGTATACGGTAATGCAATTGTACGTGAATTGTCATATGTTGCTACTTGCTACTGTTACAGGACTGAGAGTGTCACTTTGGTGTACCAGTCAGCTATGAACATGATGGACTCATCTACGATTTTCAGACGAGGGAACGTGGAGATGATGAACTGCTATTAATTGTTATGATATAACTAGTAAGGTGGCCTGATGGTTTGGTAATACTATGTGATTGTGTTTTTAATATGAAAAACATATACGTATATGCTGGCTTAAGAAGACATATAGGGTATATCTATGCTCAGAGTTGACATGCTCGATGCATGCATGCAGCCAAGAATATATACGTGCTTGAGAATACATAAAGACCTTATGTGATTGAAGTGTAATGTGCATATCATGCACTCCTCGTAGTTAAGCGCCTCTTTTTACTTAATGGAATTATGAGACCTCGTACAGGTCACCTTATAATGTGCGATGAATATTTGATTTTTCTGTGCAAGTTATGTTGAAGTTTAAGTTTGATTTTAAAGCTTTTCAATTTTCAGAGTTGTTGCCAGATTTTAACCAGTCTGACTGGCCTAGTAGCGACGATCAAACTGGCCTTAGACATTTCTTCCGACTTTGTGAAGAGCGGTCTAACCGGCATGTGCATGTCATGATATTCGCTCAAAGAGGAGTGTTATGAAACTTAGAAGGTTTTGGTGTGGCTAAATACTAGAATTGCTCTAAGTGGGGTTTATACTATAAATAGAGAGGCATTATACACTACTACAGAAATCATCACAGACGGTTCAAAAACGTCATCACAGATAATTTTCTCAAATGCGAATTTATGGGTCAGTGATAATCGAATGTTATTATAGATGGTTTGTGAGTCGTCTGTGATAAATACAATACAGACGGTTTGTAACTAGAATCTCCTGTGAAAAATACTATCACAGACGGTTCTAAACTAGAACCGTCTATGATACTCACACATCACAGATGGTTCTATATATAGAACCGTCTGTGATACTCACCCATCACAGATGGTTAGAACCGTCTATGATGTTCTTCACAGACGGTTTATACCTCAAAATCGTCTGTAATAGTTCATTCCATACTTAAATTTTTTTTCTATTTTTCAGTTAGCTTCAAAAATTGTTAGCTATGCTTCTTGAAAACAAGCGAAAATAAGAAAATAAGATATCAAACATAGCAGAGAATATTTTATTTTCATTACAATCCATCATTACAACGTCACAAGATTACAATCTATCATTACAACATCACAAGATTATAATTCACCATTACAACATCACAAGATTATAATCCACCATTACAATAGTAGAGAACATTCTATTTCCATTACAAATCGAGAAGAATCAAATACTAGCATAGAAGAATCAAATACTAGTAAAGAACATTCTATTTCCATGCCTTCTTAGCGCGCGGTCGCCTCACTGTAAGCTCCCAGGCAGCTCTAAACCCAATAAAGTAGCAACAATGAAGGCTACGATGGAGACCTAAACCTCACAAAATGAAATACTAGAAGAAACAATGGAGGGATGAAGCTTACGATGCATTTGAAGGGAGGGGGTGGATGAGTTCGGGTGAGTATTTATAGAGACGGGAGAGCTACGATTCGTGAGGTGTGGGTTGGTCGATTTCTATTGGTTGAAATTGGGTTGAGGAGGATTGACAGGCCCAGTGGTCAGAGAAGACATTATCACAGACGGTTCTTTATTAAGAACCGTCTGTGATATTGACTATATATACCGATACAATATAAACAATTAGTCTCAAAATATGAAATAACAAAGTTCTATATGGCTTATATATACTCATCTAAAAGGTTTCGATGAGATCTACAACTTTGCAGTTGAGACAAACCCCAAATTTTGAAGGGAAGATCAAAAATTTTGGCAAAAACAGAAATCAAAAACTTCCAATTCAAATTTGAGACTAAAGATGGCCTATTTTGGGGGTCTTAGAGGGTGATTGACAAAGCAGGTCATTTTTTTGGATCGGGCTCGTCGTTAGCTTTCCAACGAGTACAAGAACATCGAAAACGGACACTATATGCAAAAGTTATGCCTATTTTACTGAAGGTGTGTCAAGACGAAATCCTACTCAAACTCAGGCGGGAAACTGCGAAATTTTAGAGATGCGAAAGATGGGAAATATATCACAGACGATTCTTAATTATGAACCGTCTGTGATATTCTGCAATATCACACACGATTCTAGTTTAGAATCGTCTTTGATAATAAAACAGACGGTTCTTATCAAGAACCGTCTGTGATTAGTCTAATATAAACGTTTCTGTAGTAGTGATACCATGTAAACAAATCTAAGTTCTGATAATTAATAAAGACTACTCTGGTGTTCTCTCTATTGGTGTCTCCTGTTATTCATCTATTGTATTCATGATGATTGATTGATTGCGTGAATTGCATTATCGTTCATCTATTGTCCATCAATTTCTTAACAATTCCAACAGCCGGGAGGAAAAGTCATCCACGATGGCAAGGCAAGGATGTTGACTCTAGTATTTACATTTAGTTATACTAGTATATAATATTTATTTATATAAAATATATTATTTTTAGATTAACTATTTTAGATGAAACGATGACAAAAGTTCAAATAAAGTGCTGCGCGTACGTGCCTGCTCTATGGGTCTGTTCTTTTCAACTTCTAAAATGACTTTTAACTTTTGCTCACAGACCTAACTTTCAAACGGAGTATTTTTTAAGATGGAGTCTATAAGTTAATTATAGTACACGTTAAAAGTTTAATATTTTGTACCATCCAAAATCACAAGTGAGTATCTCCGTAATCTTTGTCGCAAACAGTTAAAATTCAAAAATTTCAACTAAAAAATATAAGTTATAGTAAAAAAGAATAGACTTTTTACGAGGACTGAACTTTTTAGGCCGTAGTGTTACATGGGACGAAGGAAGTAGGTGTGAAGCAGGTGGAAGGAACAAAAAGTTTTAAATATTTGTAGGTTCTATTGGGGTGATCGGACCATAAATCACTAACTTTTTCCCTATTAGTCACTGTAACATTACAAATATTTAAATGATATGGTGACATTCGTGGCAGTTAAGTATAGAAAATGTTGTACCAGTTGATTTGGAACGTTGCAGTATAGAGTTAGACAAAAATAAATTTGCAAGCACGCCAGCAGCCTGCTTGTCGTTTTGCAATTATTAGCGCGGAGATCGAAGCCGCTTGGACCGATTAGACGAAACAAGGTGATGGCACGGATACATTTTCACGGGACATGACTTGCATTTTTCCTAAATATCGGGCTTGCATATTTGCACTCCGCCTTTTCTTAATTAAACTCACAACCTTAGCCTAAATGCTGGCTCGTCCTTCTCGGTTTGGCTATTTACAATTGGGTTCAAAGGAAACAAGCGATGAGAAGGCGGACTTGCTGAGTCAACCCCGGGGCAGGCACAAATAGAAACCTCCCTTGGCTGTCCATGTTGCAGTCTCGGTCTCACTATTACGACAAAACATATAGCATTCCGCCCTCTCTACATATAGACAGTTTTCTTATTGATTACTGATCAAACGGTGACCGGGCTTGCATAGGCTATCAGCTTGTTTCATTGAAAACTGTTCCTATGTGCTTTGATGCACTGGTTAATTTAGCTTATAACTTCTGTCTTATACTTTTTTTTATTATTTATTAATTTCGTTTTTTTCTATTTTTTTCTATTTTTAGGTTTATTTTGCTTTTTTTTATTCCTTTGTATTATCCGTAATAGATTAACATATTTTTTATTTTAAAATTTTTAAATTTAATTATATTAAATATCTAACTTAGTTATAGTAAAAAAATTAACTCACCACAATAAAAAACTATAAATCAACGCTATTCTAAACACCTCTGTAATCCTCTGTGTTAGGTAAATGAAGCCAAGTCACTTGGATTTTTCAGCAACTACTTCTTCTCTTCTGGTAAGTGAAAAGAAAGGCATGTACTCGTAATGTGGTTAGGTAATTGTCTCCATGCTAAGAAAAAGATAGGCATATACTCGTGTCTGTTTTAGGAGTGATCGGAATAACGATGGCTTTTGATTTTCTTGAAAAACATCAGAGTGTGGTGAAAAACATCAGATTGAGTTGGTTTATTGAATATAATTAAATGTAAAAATTGAAAAAACCGAAAACAAAAAACGAAAAAAAAAAAGTGTAAGTAAATTTTAAAAAAACGAAAAAAAATCAGAAAAAAGATAATTTTATCAGAAGCAGAGTCTCGTAGCTACTGATGATCTACTATAATGTTTTAATCGCCCAACACCACGACGAGAAGCTGAACTGATCGGCCTTAGAGATTTGGACTGATTCATTCTATCATTTAGAGTTGGCTTTGTCTATCATTGGTGATGCATCTCTATTATTGTTGATGTACCTCTGTCACGTTTAATTAACAGGCCGATGGAACAGTATATGTCTTGTCCTATCAAATAATTGTCCTTTGGATAAGCGATGAGTCATAGATATTTAGGATATGCATGTCGGTATTGTTTTTAATAAGAGAGAAAGAAAGGATTTTAGGCTGCTCAATGATGCATATGAAGTTTTCCTCTTTTTGCTGCTTCTTATGAGCGGGGGGATCCATGAAGTTATCGTTGTGATACAAATCACAAATCAAATAATAGGCTGGGTGGCTGGGCCTGTACTGTTTTTGGGAAGGATGACCATCCTTCCATCCATGTGCCATCGAAACGAAAGCTTGGTACAATTAGTTACTAGCGTGTGTAGAAAATACATGTACATGTATATACGTGTGATGTCAATAGGTATACCTAAGTTTGTGCATCTATCTTGCACCTCTCAAAAAAAAAAAAAAACGAAAGCTTGGCACAAAGTATGTGCAACAGATTATTATGCTCGAGGAGGCTTTGTTTGGGCCCACTTTGGTGTGCCCAAATAGTTAGTGGGTGGGAAGCCACATGAGGAGAGAATCTTTTTCTGCCATGTCTAAGGTCATGGCCCAATTGCCAATTGCATGGAACTCTAGAGTTAGAGAAAAACTTCCTTGTCGCAGCCTGACAGGTGCTCGATGTCGACAGTGCAGCGCCGTAAGTGATGCTCCCATCCTGGATAGTTCGCTCGAGCCTTCTTTAAACCACGGTAGATACAGATATAGCAACGGTTCTATTTTTTAGTTTTTCTTAACTTTTAGTTTTTTAAAAAAACACTATTTATTATATTAATAAATTATAATCATAAACTATAAATCGTAGAAAAAAACAGACAAGAGTTGCTAGGGAAGAGCGCGTTCAAAACACGCCAGGATAATAGCACAATTTTTGTTAATATTACGCACGAAAGACGTGCTGATGCTATTCTTCACATGAAAATAACACCGATTCTCGTAAAGAAAAACAAATGAAATTAGTAACACTGAACTTTAGTTTTTGTTTTTTGAAACTAACACCGATCATTGTTGTTGTTGCAAAAACACAACAGATGGTACAAAGTACCTTTTCTCATGGGAGGAGATAAGATCGAGTAGAGAGCTAAGCTAGAGAAAGGATACTTTATTTCTTTGGTGTCTCCAGAAGCCCACCTTTTCTTGGGGTCATCCCAGAGGTCATATATATAGCCCAGTAAAGCACAACTCCTAGGGGGTATGTGTACCCTATGAATGGTGACACGTACCCCTGCTTTTTGAGTCACTCATACAAGCACATGCTCTTTCTAGAGTTACAACACCACACAAGTACACTCATACATACACGTGTCACTGGGTTGTTAGGCTAGGTGGGCCAAATGGGTTAAGGTGGGGGTCACTCCCACAACAGTAGCCTTTCATAGGAAAGGGCTTCCGCTTTCGGTAGACTGAAATCATGCCGCTAGTCCTGTGGCCCCCTCCGTCCCTTCGGCTTTCTCCATGAAAACAACCAGTGCAATTTGCTGGCGTGAGCTCGAAGCTCGTCCTTGCCATGTTACGTAGAAAACTCGAACATCAACTTCGCCATCTTGAAGATGTACTTTGTTGGCGGCCACCCTCTCGGCCAGCCAACATATGTCCCTGGTACCTTCGGATACCACCTTCGGATTCCCGCCGCGATCATAACCCCTTGACGAAGTCCCCGCGCCAGCTCGTCTTGCCTCGGTAGCGTGACAATGTATGTGGAAGGCTTGCTCATCACCATTACGTGCATGGGTGTGCACACGCAGCAGGCAAGGTGAAGTCTTTGGAGGCCGAAGTATATGAGGTCGAAGACTGGCGATGCTGAGGAGTTCAGTCAGACGTATGTGGTACGAGGGCCCTATACACCGAAACCTGCCTAGAGTCCGGTGCAAAGGCTCGGAGCCATGCGACGCCCTGTGACGCCGCGGCGAAGGCGAACGCGGACGGGTAAAGCCCAAGGGTGGATCTGGGCCTCGGGCTGGATAGGCTATAGCCCGAGGTCCAGCAAAACTTCTACTACTATCTTTATTAATATATCCTTAAAAAAATTCTCAACTCAGCCAACCCAGCCCGAGGCCTACAGCCCAAATTTCAGCCCACAGCAGTACGATGCACAAACCACAAAACATCCACACGCAAAACCCTAATCCACAGGCAAAACATCCACAAGCAAAACATCCACCGCGGCGCCGCCTTGCCTGCGCTGCGCGCCTCCACCCGCCTTGCCTGCGCCGCGCCGCCATGCGCGCCTCCTCGCAGTGCGAGCCAGCCGCTCCTGCGGCGCGCCTCGCGCCTCTCTGCGTGGGAGGAGGGGGAGGACCGGAGCCGGGGAGGAGTGGGGAGGAGCGGGGAGGAGGAGCCGGCCGGCCGGGGAGGAAGAGCGGGGGCCGGGGAGGAGGAGCGGGGAGGAGGAGCGGGGGCTGGGGAGGAGGAGCGGGGGCCGCCGCCGGGGAGGAGGAGCCGGGAGGAGCGGGGCCGCCGGGCGGGGAGGAGGCGGGCCGGCGGCCGGGAGGAGAGCCAGGAGGAGCAGGCCGGGGGAGGAGCGGGGCCGGGAGGAGGAGCTGGGGAGGAGGAGCGGCCGAGCGGGGGCCGGGGAGGAGGAGCCGGGGAGGAGGAGGAGTGGGGTGGGCCGGTGGGGGGCGGTGGGGGCCAGCCGAGTGAAGTCTGAGGAGGAGGAGGAGAGAACTCAGAAGAAATTAGCCGACCGTGTGGTGAGATTTTTCTTTTATGTTTGTAAATTACAATTGGATACATAAGATTATTTTATATTATGTAATTAATGTTATATTTTTGTTATTTAGGAATTAACTAAAAGATAAGGATACAAATTACAAAATAAAGAGGAGTAAGTTAGTTCATTTAATATTCATGCTCTTTAATTTTATCTTTATTTTATTTTATATATTATCTTTGTAGATTCTGGTTCTTGTCCTAGTATTAATGAGGAAATGGTGGGCTAGCCGCTACATTCTCCATTTAGAATTTGAGGTACTTGATGTATCTTTCTTACGCTACATTCTGTATGATTTTATATGTTTTTTTAATTGTGATTTGTGTTGAAAACTTGAACTCTTCAAGTATTGAGCGTTAAGCAAAATTTTTATATCAATTATACATTTATGGTATACTAGACTATTACTTAGTTTAAATTTAACCCGAGGCGTGATCCAATCCTGAATCCGCCACTGGTAAAGCCGACTTTGTCGATGGAGGACGTGATAGGTGAAGCCCGGGGATGCTGAGGCAGAGGTGCCAGACCTCGACATCTTGTTTCCCCGTACGTGGCTGCCCGTTGAACTCTGTCTTCGCACCTGCCTGCCAGACCTCGCCCTCGTGCGCCCCGCTCTACACAGGATCTCATCTCCATGCCTGCGTGTTGGACCTTCCTTCCGCACCGGACTTCGCCTCCACGTGCCCGGCCCTAGGCCAGACCTCGCCTCTTGTCTCCATGAGCCTTTGTGCGAAGCCCCCGTATCACGGCCTTCACTTGTCAAGGCGCGAAGCTTAACGGCTGCCGCCGCCTTGTTGGCGTTGAGCCCTTGACCTGCTTCCTCTGGCAACCTCAGCTGAGTCAGCCCACCAGGCAATTTTCGTAGACAAGAGGCTCCGCAAGGGAGACTCAGATACCGGTATAGCTGTGCACATGTAGTAGCCAGTTGCTGCTCTTTCTCTGATTCTTCCATATGCATGCTCGTAGTAGTTGTTCTATCCCTGTTTATTCTTCACTTGCCATGGAGGACAGCGAAACAACCTGCACACATGCCACTGCGATCCATAGGCCACCCTCTTCACCTTGGAGACCCTCGACGCCGCACAGGCCCGTATGTGTGCACCACAGGCCTCAGGGAAAGCAGGCTACCCTTCCCTGTTCTTTTCGACAATGTTGTAATGTGTTACCAGGCATGCTAGTAGTAGCGCGGGGTTTTTACGAACACGTTGCAAATTTTTCAAAGGTGGGAATGGCTGTGAGCCCATCCTGGGGTAGGATGTCTGAAGGCCGTTGTTGTTCGACATGGACACCTGGCGCGAAGGCCACGAAGCGAGTGATCGACATCACACGGGAGCCAGAGGGGCAAGCTGGGTCGGAAACTTGCAGAAGCTCCGAGCGTATACCGCGATACGAATGCTCCATGTCGCTCGGAGGCAGCACGTCACGCAAAGGATATGGATCAGACGCCATAGGGCGGAGGGTCGACACGGAGGCCAACGCATCGCATGCATACATTGGACAACTAATGATAAATTTACTTCGCATGCACTACCCCGTGCAAACACAACACATGCACACATGCATCGGCAACACGCTACAAGTTGTTTGGAACTAGGGCATCCACGACCTTCGACTACGCATGGAAGCCGAAGGCTGATGCTTGGCAATAACTTGGTCGGCGCAGAGGCTTCAACACGGAAGGCTGCGAGCTGGGGCTCAGCGCAGAGGCTCCAATGAAGTTAACTTGATAAAGACGGCGCGGAGTTCTACAGTGTCAACATGAAATCGGGACCTCACCTACGTCGAGCACAAGACTTGTTGCTAGTGGCAGACCGAGAATGCGAACGTGATACGCGTGCTAATGTTCAGCAAGATATAACCTGTTGTGCGGAGCTCACGGTCCCTGCATATTTTAGATATACTTTGCGGAGCACGCGTAGAACCTTTGGTTTTCACGCGACTTTGATATGCACCATAGAGTACGTGCGGAGCCTCTAGCCTCCGCTCCGCTGTGTGTGGAGCCTCTAGTCTTCACACGGCTTTGATATGCACCACGGAGTACGTGCAGAGCTTCTAGCCTCCGCTCCGTTTTGCGTGGAGCCTCTGGTCTTAACGCGGCTTTGATATGCATCCCGGAGTGCATGCGGAGACTCTAGCCTCCGCTCCGCTTTGCGTGGAGCCTCTGGTCTCCGCGTAGCTTCGACCAGCGTGGTGAGACTTATGCGGAGCCTCTAGTCTCCGCGTATCTCCAGCCCAGACTGCAATACTCGCGCAGAGCCTCTAGTCTCCGCGTGGCTTCGACCAACGTGGTGAGACTTATGCGGAGCCTTTAGTGTCCGCTTATCTCCGGCCCAGACTGCAATACTCGCGTGGAGCCTCTAGTGTCCGCGCGGTTCCTACCAATGCGGTAAGACTCGTGCTGGTCGGCGCGTTTTATGGCTTGGAACACTAAAGTTCCCGGCACTTTATACTCCCCGGAGTACGCCTGGTGCCTGAAGGCAGCTTCGTGTGATTTATGGCCCGAGACGCTGAAGTTCCCGATGCTTTATACTCCGCAGAGTATGCCGGGCTCCCGAAGGCGGCTCCATGCGATTTTGAGTCAACTGCAATTTATACTCCGTAGAGTAAGTGCGGGTAAACCTCGGGCGTCTAATATATACTCCGTAGAGTATGCCGGACGCTCGGGGCGAAGTCCAAGGGTAGGTCAGCTCTGGACGTGGTGACGTCCACCCCTCCTCGCTCTGCCAGACACGTATATGTGGTAGGCCTGCACTCATTCCTACACAACGCCATACATGGGCATGCATGCCTACGTAGTGCATATACGTATCCTTGCATGCATACGATGCATGCATGTAAGCGTACACAGGTTGTTCGACAGAATGTCTGAGCGGCGAGGCGTCTCCTCGACGTCGTCGAGGGCCTTGACGGGTCGACACGAAGTTTGACGGAATTACCGCAGAGCTTAGCGGAGTCGACGTGGAGTTCGGCGTTAGCGCAGACAGGGCCTTACTCTGCGCGGAGGTCAAAATGGCCAACGCGAAGCCTGGGCCAAGCCTTCGCCTTTGTATGGAGGCCGAGGCCATCGATGCAAAGCCTGGAGTCGGTGCGGGACAGGGTCGAGCAAGGACGCGGAGACTGCTCGGGTGCTCGAGTGCGGGGCCGGCGCTGCTCCCGTGCGGTGGTGCCGGAGGTGCGCGGCACCCCAGCAGGGGTTGACGCGGCAGCTTGCGTCGAACCGAAGGTCCTCGAGATTAACATCCCTCGAGATTAACGTCGGCAGCTCACAGGCGGGCGAAGGCCTTATACATGGAAGTTGTTGTGTTTCCACAGGTGGACTCAGCATTACGCATGCAAGGGCGTGGGTGTTTGCTGGCTAACACCGTCTAGGCCCATGCGACCACCTCATCCCGGATTGGCTACACGCCTACGTCCATGCGAGCCAGTGCAAGGGCGAAGCCGGGACCTCGCCGATGCCGAGCACACGACTTGAGGCAGGCGAGGGTCGGTGGAAGGCAGAGCTGGCTGTCGGCAGCGGCATGCGTGGCCTGATGTCTCGGGCCTTCCGTTGGATTGCGTGTCCAGCCCGGACCTCTCTCTTCAACCCCTCGATCAAGTTAAGGGGCACCCATTGACGAGCCGTATACCACGCAGGCGAAGGGGCGTGAATCTATGCAGGTACGAAGTCTCAGTCGGAGTTCGACGATATGGAGTCCTCGGTCAAGGCGGACTTCGTCTACCTGGAGTCCGCAGCTGAGGAAGTCTTCGCCATCACGCGTGCTACCCGAAAGAGGCTTCGCGCGCATGTTGCTGTATCGAAATGAAGCTTGCATGCATGCAGTAGCTACTTGTTGCTCTCTCTTTTTCTTCACCGATTCGGAGCCCACGGCGGGCGAGTTCCACTGCTGGCGGAGACCGGCGTGAAGCGGAGTTGTGTCTTCACGTGCGAAGTCCAGCGCGCAGAAGCGGAAGCAGAAGGCATGGAGTAGATCAACATGCGGAGGCAAAAATCTCGGCACGGGGCCCAACGGGGCTAGGCATGCTGAGGCCGAACAGAGCTGGCCTTGTTAGCACCTGCAATCTTGATTGAATCGAGAGAGAAAGGGAGAGGGAGAGAGGATTAGAGGTACTGACCGTCCGTCGCGTTGGATGAAGAGCCGGCCATCGCTGGTTCATCGGTGACGGCGGTGGAGATCCGTGACGGCGTGATGGAGCTTCCGTCATCGGGCGCCCTCTCTCGGTCGGATTAGGTTTGTTGGTGGGGTGTGTGGCGCACGGTGAACCTCGTCGTGCGTGCCACCCCGACCCCACCTCTATTTATGTGACGTCGGGCGAGGGCCTACCACCCTATTGGGCCGGCGCCGATCGATGCGCGAACAAGAGGCGTGATTGGCGTTGGGCCAAATGCCCTGAGATCATTCTAACATTCTCCCCCTTGATCTCATTCTACGCTTTATCTTTAATTACTTTTGTTTTTACACATTCCATCACAGATTAGTGCATAGAACATGTCTCATCATCACGGTCAATCGTCGATAGATTCAACAGCTACAATACACCTCTCTGTTCTGAAATAGTTACTTTAAACTTTTTGGGCCATCTTTTAGTCCAGGAATCATAGACTTTCCCTTAAACCCATGCCGACTACATGTTCTCTAAACACGTTGGGTGGTAAGCCTTTAGTAAGCGGATCCGCTAACATTTTTGCGGTACTTATATGCTCAAGGCTTATAATTTGATCCCGAACTTTGTCTTTCACAACATAGTACTTTATGTCAATGTGTTTGGCAGCACCACTTGACTTATTGTTGTGGGCATACATTACTGCGGATTCATTATCGGAGTACAACTTAAGTGGTCTATTGATGTCGTCAACCACTTTTAAACCGGGTATGAACTTCTTTAGCCAGTTCACCTGCCCCGTAGCCTCATAACATGCTACAAACTCGGCATACATTGTGGACGATGTAGTGACGGTTTGCTTTGAGCTTTTCCACGATATAGCTCCTCCAGCGAGAGTGAATACATATCCGGATGTCGATTTTCTATCATCTCCCGCATAATCAGAATCTGTATTCCCCACTATATGGAGTGAATTTGATCTTCTGTATGTTATCATGAGGCCTTTTGTTCCTTACAAATAACGCAAGACTTTCTTTACCAATTTCCAATGTTCTATTCCAAGATTGCTCGAATCGCCAAGTAACCCGGTAACAAACGCTAAGTCGTATGCGTACACACTTGAGCATACTGCAAGCTTCCGACAGCTGAAGCATATGGAACCGATTTCATTTGATCGAGCTCGTACTGGTTCCTGGGGCATTGAAAATCCCCATATCTGTCGCCCTTGACTATGGGTGCAGGTGAAGGACTACATTTATGCATGCTAAATTTCTTTAAGACTTTCTCTATGTATGCCTTTTGTGATAGTCCCAATGTCCCTTTGTTTCTATCCCGGTGAATTTCGATCCCTAGAACGAACGAAGCTTCACCAAGATCTTTCATATCAAAGTTTGAGGACAAAAACTTCTTTGTCTCCAATAGCAGACTGACATCACTACTAGCTAGTAGGATATCATCCACATACAGGATTAGGAAGATAAACTTCCCATCTTTAAACTTTGCATAAACACGCTTGTCCTCTACATTCTCTTTAAACCCAAATTTTCTTATTGTCTTCACAAACTTCAAGTACCACTGTCTTGAAGCTTGCTTTAACCCATAGATCGATTTCTTTAGGCGGCATCCCATTCTTTCATTTCCTTCCACGACAAAACCTTTCGGTTATGCCATGTAAACATTTTCCTCCAAATCCCCATTAAGAAATACTGCTTTACATCTATCGATGTAACTCTAAATCATAATGTGCTACTAATGCCATTATGATTCTCAAGGAGTCTTTACATGAGATCAAGAAAAGGTCTCATTGTAATCAATCCCTTCTCTTTGCGTAAAGCCTTTTGCCACAAGTCGCGCTTTGTATCTTTCTACATTCCCTTGGGAGTCAAGCTTTGTCTTGTAGACCCATTTACTGACCCTCTGTTTTGTCTCCTTTAGGAATAATTTTCAAGTCCCGCACTTTATTAGCCTTCGTGGACCTCATTTCCTCTTCCATGGCCTCAAGCCATTTTGAACAATTTTCGCTTCTCATGGCTTCTTCAAATGAGGTGGGATCATTCTCCATTTGAAATTTCTCTGATGATAAATCTGATAATCATCGTAAATAGCTGATCTTCTTATTCTTTGAGACCTCCTCGGGCCTCCTCATTTGGTACATCTTCTGTTTGAGGCTGCTATTGCTCCCCCTCATCTGTGGCAATGGGTTCTGTAGGATCCTGAAAAACAGGTTCGTCATTCTCATTCATTGTTGCCACAGGAGGAACAATAACAGGTGCTGGCACCACAGTGTCTTGCACCGTCGGTGCAGCGAGAGCAAAGGTGTGAAGAATGGCTCTTGAATCATCGGAGTGGGCGATACGCCCGCTTCTCTTCAAGGTCAAACTCTTGAGCTACCATGCTTCCCCTCATCATTTCATCCTCTAAGAAGACAGCGTGTCTCGTTTCTACAAACTTTGTATATCCGTGCGACAAGAGAAACGAAAACATTTTGACTTTTCGGGTAGCCAATGAAATGGCAGCTTACTATTTTGGAATCAAGCTTCCCAAGGTTTAGGTTAAATACTTTAGCCTCAAATAGACTCCCACACACGTAAGTGGTTTAGTGAGGAACTCTGCTCGTCCACAACTCGTCACGGTGTTTTGGGCACCGACTTACTAGGCACTCTGTTGAGAATATGAATGGCGGTTTTCAACGCCTCCATCCATAAACTCAATGGCGGTGTTGAATAGCTCATCATGCTTCACACCATATCCATCGAGTGCAGTTGCGTCTTTCACTACTCCATTTTGCCGAGGTTCGCCTGTAGAATATTTAGGCCACTATGCCATTTTCCGTAAAACCTTGCAAAGGTCCAGGAACTTGTCCATATGTGGTATGTCGACCGTAGTACTCCCCCCATGATCAGATCGGACTATCTTAATCTTTAAATCGTGTTGGTTTTCAACTTCAGCCTTAAATATCTTGAATTTATTTAAGGCTTCATTTCTTTCTTTGATTGGATAAATATATCCATAACGGGAGTAATCATCCGTAAATGTTATGAACGAGTCATATCCATCCACACTTTTCACAGGAAAAGAACCACAAATGTCTGTGTGAATAATTTGTAGAATTCCTTTCATGTATTCTCTGCATTGTTCTAAGTCTGAGAACTCTAATGGAGGAAGAATATCATTCTTAACTAGTTTTTCTATTCTCCCCCTCGAAATATGGCCTAAATGACAGTGCCATAATTTCGACAACGCATCTAGAGTTCTCTTTCGTTTCCTATTTACATTCGTAGATGAGGATTCAATCACTTTCTCGCGCGCGACGTTCCTATTATCGCATACGACATTTACATCATCACATAATGATAACAAATAAAGCTCATTTTGTAAGATGGCAAGACCAACACATTCTTTATTAAACATTATTTCACACTTGCCATTTCCAAAATGACAATCATAACCATCATTGTCCAAACATGAAACACTAATCAAATTCCTCTGTAAAGAGGGAATATAAAGAATATCTCTAAGTAAAAGAGTGAAGCCATCAGCTAACTCTAATGAAAGATCGCCAACGGCTTCAACTTCAGCTTGGACTCCATTTGCGACTTTAACGCATCTTTCTTTTCTTTGTGTATTCCTCGTCAAACGGAATCCCTGCAAATTATTGACAACACGAACAGTTGCACCTGAATCAATCCACCAAGTAGATTTTAAATATTGTACATACAGAGACTCATTTATGAACGTAATGATGTTCTCACATTTCTTTGACATAATCATTTTCAAGAAATCGACAATCTTTCTTGTAATGTCGCTTTTTCTTGCAATGAAGACACCGATCTTTCTCCATCGTGAAATTTTGTTGCTTGAGGCTTTCTGTCTTTGAGGAGGAATGATTAAAGTTCTTTTCTTGTAGTCCTTCACATAGTTGATGGAATCACCATGTGAGGATTTAATTCTTTCCTCCTCTTGCACACACATAGCTATGCACTTTTCTAAGTCCCATTTCTGGCCGCATGTTGTAGTTGACAACAAAGGTGTCAAACTCTTTTAAGCAAGGAAGCAAAAATCAAATGAATAAGGAACTCATCCTTGAGCCAAATCCATTGGTTTGAGCTTGATGCCAAGTTGCTCATCCTTAGTATGTGCTCTCTTATGCCACCGCCACCACCAGTACCTTTCTCACACAAGTCGCTTAATCACCGTGTAGCATAAGTCTTTGAAGAGCCAAGAATTGACTCTTTATTTTCTCAAGATACTCGTGATGTTGTCACACTCGCAATTGAGCCCACAATTGCAGGCTCAATCGTGTTCTTTATCACAACCAAACATTTCTTGTTGGTAGTGACCCACTTTTATGATCAAAATCATATGACATTTTTATGGGAGCATAGTCCTCTGCTTGGTCCGCTAGCGGCATCGACCTCATTGTCATCTCTCACCGGTGCCACAGCTCAGGGATATGGTGTGGTGACTACCACCCACCTCGGCCAAGATGAAGGCCAGTCAATCTTTTCTTCCATTCACCGTAGTTGTCTCCTTTGAGAACCGGGATATCCCTCATGTAGCCCATCAAAAAGTATCCTCCTGAAAACACAATTCATATACAGTGAGAACATTTAAACATGATAACAACAACTGCATGCCTTGGTTTCAACGTTGGTTAAAATTAAAACATACATTGTTTACACATTAAATCTACATCACCGCTGGAGCGTAAATAGAGATAATGCATAAAACTCGTCAATTAAAATTATAATACTGTTATTATCAACGTTGGTCAGAAAATAACAATACCATAATTCACAACAATTCTCAAAAATTATAATACTATTATTATCAACGTTGGTCAGAAAATAACAATATCATAATTCACAACAATTCTCAAAAAATTAAATTCTCCCGTTGGTTCGAATTTAATTATAAGAGTAATCAACATTAACTTTTGCAGCGGAAAAAATACACCACGAAACAATTTCAATATATATATATACACCTAAAAGAATACATGAAATACATTAATATATGTCCATTTGACCGGTCAACAGGATGCCTCACTTCCAAAATATCTACCTTGCCTGGTCAAAACTTCCCCAAAGAATAGCTCCACCATTCATTTCCATAACCCATAACGTTCCCGTGATTTTCGGATCGAGGGGAGCGCTCGGGGCGGCGGCACGGCGGCACAGAGCCGCGCGCATGAGCAGGAGCCGGCGGACGGCGGCAAGGCGCGCGGGCTGCAAGCCGCCAGCCGCAGCGGCGCGGCGCAGAGGCGAC